>JANHGB010066402.1:0-72468 GCA_026283785.1 Coracopsis vasa | reverse complement strand
CAATGGTTCTCTAAAGAACAGTAATAGTAACTCCTTGGTCTTTCCATTACTATGAATGCCAGTCAGTAAGTTAATAAGCAGAGGCACCCTTGGGTTTTTATTAAGCTGATGAGGGATATGTTAGCCTATACGTCCAGAGAGGGCTGATGCTAATTGGGCTTTTCACTTTGATAAAGTCCTTGGTTTCAATGATGATACGCAGGTCAGACTCATCTTTTAATTAAAAAAAAAAAAAAATCCTGTGCTGGAATGACGGAGCTGTTGAGCAGTTTTTATATGCAAGTATGCTCTCTTGTGGTAAGCCATTTTATTGAATCCTCCACCAGTACTGAAGTCTGACAAATTTTATTTAAAACTATAATTTTTCTAATCTATTATTCTTTAATTGTGCTGTGTATTTTAGCATGGTTTGCAGTGTGTCACAATGGCAGAGCTCTGGATGGAGTATGTGTGTATATTTTGAAGTTCTGCTCAGTATAGTGAGTGATATTCAGCGCTTGAATAGCACATGACTTCTCTGGTAGCACCCAGCTTGCTGTGAAATCAGGTGCTATTTGACTAATAATGATTATAGGATTTAGGGCAAGGTACTTGTATAGCCTCTAAACATCAGGCAGAAAAGAAAGAGGGGCTCTTGTTCTGAAGTGTCTTTGTCATATTTTAGTAACTGCATGATTTGTGCTTGTTATGACACCTAACATGCTGATTAATTGAGACTGAGCCTTGGAAGTTTAGTTGTTCTAGCCTTGCTCAATAATCAAGAGAAAAAAAAATAAAGACAACCCAGACTTTGCGCTGCTATGGATACTTCTGGGAGGCCTGAGCTGCAAATGTGTATTCCTTTCCTCAGCATCACAGTAGTACTATCGCAAGTGTATATATATATATAAATTCAAGGAGAGTAAACCCAAATTCCTCTCAGTTGTCTCCTCTCAAATAAATCACCAAGACTGCTTTAATCTTCATGATTAGCCTAAGATCCAGGAAGTATAATTTAATAACCAGTCACGATGCCTCTAATCATTTAAGTATTTTTTTGTATTGCAGCTGGGGTTTCTAACTAGACTTTTTACCTACTGAATAATTTAGGTATAAATTTCTTTGCTGTTTTGCCTGGAGGCGAGGATAGCCAAATGTCAGTAAAAACATGAGGTTATGTTCAAGTGATCTCAATCACGCAAGTCCTTGTATGTATTTCCCTTCAAGGGATATAAGGTCCTCAAGAGGAATTTCAGAGAATGTTTCTTGAAGACCGTGATATTCTAGAGTCAATTTAAACTACGAACACTCAGCATGCTTCATGTAAACACAACTGCCATTGACTTTTGTGGAAGTTTTGGCAGCCTGGTGGCTCAAAAGATCACATTCCCATGGTTGCAGAGATGATGTGATGTTTGCTGCTGTGCATGAATATTTTAATGTCAAAACAGTCAATTATTCAGCAGATGTGGGCTATAGTAGAATGATCTCACTTGGCACAGAAGTTGGATAATGTGTAGGAGAGAAGGAGATGGATGGGATAAGAGCATGCTGGAGTCATACCTTCCATTATCTGGAGCTTAATTTAATTGAGGAGATGAACAACATTTTTAAAAGAACTTTTTGATGTGGCATTGTTGCTTCTTTTGTTGTTCTTTAATTGCAGTTAGGTATTCATTAATGAGAACAGAAAAGTGAAACCATGTCTTCCAGTTTTCTTCCATTTTTATGTAATCTGAAAGAAACAGTGAGTTTAAAAGGTTGAGCATGTGACATGTTGACTCAGCTCCTTGTAAGAGCTTAATAGGACTTTGAGCAGAAACCCGTGCTAGAAACTTAATATAAATATTTTATGGAGAAATTGAGAAATATTTTGAGGCACAGAAGTTGGTTAAACAGCATCAGCAGTTTCAAACCATAGAAGGCAGGCAATAAATTGCACTGTTTACAGTGAAAACTTTGTATGAAAGTGTCACCTGTGAAGCTAGGATTTTCAGATGATGCTGTATTGCTGAATGTTCATAGACAACCATATGCTACTGATGCTGTTTTACTGCATCTGATTACACATAACATTCCTGTGCAGTCTCTCTTATCTGTAGCAAATGAGTGTTTTCAGTTGAAGACTTTTTGCATGGGACTGGCTGCTGTATTTGGCAGCCATTGTCTCTCCTGTAGTGGTTTTTAACTTTCAAGTTGATTTTGTTTCCTACTGTCTTTCACACTTCGCCTTCTCCTCCGTGTCCTCACTCACACTGGTTTTCCCATTCCAATACTTAAAACTCCCAAGCGTTTCAAAACAAATGTTTTCATTTGAAGTTTCAATTATCAGCTACTCAAGTCAGAAGCACTTCATCTATCTTTGATATTGATTCAGCTTTCTGTGGTATATATGTGGGTTAAATATAGGATAGTATACTTTTTTCTTCTGGTTCAATATGTTCTCTTCAGGCTTTCATTCAGCTGCTTTCCTGTTTATCAGATTTTCTGTCTCTTTCTCACCAGAGAGTTCTGACAAGGTAAATACAGAACAAGGCAACAGCAGCTTCCGTTTTACCCCAGTGAGGTCAATTTAGGACACAGAATTATGCATTAATTAAATAATAATAAATACATCTCTGTTTGAAATACATAACTGGTTCAGTACTTGACTTTGCAATATTAGTACATTTTTGTAATTTTTCACTTTTCTAGGTAGGCTGAATAATTTTAATCAGTCATGCAATATAGGATCATAGTAGTGGCCACAGAGTTGACCAACATCCAGCTGTGTTCCTGGAAGCTACAAATCTATAAACAGACACTGCGTGTTATCTGTGAAAGAGGAAGACCACTAGTGGTTTGTCTGGATAAGGATGAGGGGGATGCACAGCTTGTTAGTGTGGTTCACATATGCTTCCAGATGAGCGAAAGAAATTTATAGTCTGAAGTATTTTAGGCTCTGCAGTAAGAGTTTCGGGTAGCATTGTTGTCCATGAATCTCACTGCTCTCTGACTATTTCTGCTCTCTTTGGCCTCTGTTTTCTATGCATTCCAACCCTCCTGGTCTACTTTTGTTGTGTTGTGAACTTTCTAAAAGCAGGCATGCTGTGGTAAGTTTTCATGTCTCTTATAGGTGAAGTAATAAAATAACATCTGCTCTTTGGCTGAGAAAATCAGATATAAAAATCTGACAGTTATAGGCTTGTGGAATCAGATGCCATAGAGTGGTAAGTTGGCGCTCCAGCATACAGGCAGTACTATCTTGTATGACTGTTAACCATGTAAATTACGTGAAAACTGTTACTTTTTTCCACTCTTTTACATTCTGTCTTGTTGCCAGTCTTCTTTTAGTGTCCAGTGCTCAGAACCTGCATTGCTTTGAAATTTTTATTTTATTTCTGGTATGATTATGAGATAAACTGTTTATAATGCACTTTCTCCTATGTCTAGGAGAGTAACTCTTAAGAGTTACTAAGTAACTCCTTTCTGTAGTAGGTTAATGTTTGAATTAATAGTAAGGGTTACCTAACTTTGGGCAGAAGGAGAATAATATGGGAGTTGTATTGGTGTTCCAATTGAAAATGTTTAAGGGCTGAAGACCTAATAGAATGAGTGATATTTTATCTTTTCTCTACATACATATTTTTACCCTTGAAAAGATGGAAGCAGTCAGGTATCCTTGTTTTCCACAATGAATAAAATTATTTCTGTGTTGGAAATAAACAGCCAGTCACCAAATCTGGAGGCCTATTTTCTTATAAGTGGGTGATTTTCAAATAACTAATTCAGTCATATGCAGAATACTCATGTTCCTAAAAGTGTTCTGATTTTTGTATGTCTGCTGGCAAGGTTTTCTGTATATGAACCTGGAAACAAATTTCAAAGCTATCAATTTTCATAGCCACATTTATCAGTTTGGCAGCAGTTCCTTCTGAGCTGGATGCTAAACATTGTTATTTTAAGTTATTAACTATACTTGCTGTAAATCACACAAATCTGCCCAGTTCTGCTAGCAAAGTGGTGTGAGGCTCACAGGGTGGTACTGGTACATATATTTGTGACATATGCTACTGTTCAGAAAATAACTTTATTTTCATGTTTTCGAGAAAAAAGAATACTGTCTGGTGGAAAGGATAATTTTGAGCAGTATTCCTGTCTTGTGAAGAAAATTATTGAGCATATGTAGTTCCTAATATTTTACTTTTTATCTTTCAAAAAGGAACTGTTTCTGTTCTCTGATCCTTAAAATCAATTTTTCAGCCGAAAAACATGTAGAAATAGCAGGTTACTCTCTAAAGTAACATTTAGAGGCTCCAGCTGGAGTCTGGCATCTTTTGCATTTGGTTGCTGCATGCAAACAACCCCATCTCCCAACTCAACTCTTTGCCCCAAAGGGCTTAAAATAAAATTTGATGGCAGTGGGTGTAGCTGGAGGAGCACTAGTTAGTGTGAAGTAGCTGTGCCCGTCGCAGCAAGCAGGACTCACAGCTGCTTTATCCATCGTCAAGTGTTCACTGGGCATTATAGCCAAAAAGTCTTTTTTTGGGGCAGACTTCCATGCAGTTATGTATACCTTCATTCCCATATATTAGGTGGCTTCTGAGAAGCAACGGGGTGAGGCAGAGGCACATCGTGGCTGAAAGGTGGTGCATTAAAGTAAACAAATTTACAGTGTATTGCCCTGAGGTGGGACCCTGAGGCCCTACTGACAGATGCGTCAGCAGCAGAACCCTTCTTGCTGGATGGAGTTGTGAATGCGACTACTGTCCTAGAACTCTTCAGAAAACAGGGAGTTGGGTAAAAAAGAGGCTGTTTGATATCCCATTAGAAAAAGCCAAGGCTTGAACTTCGAATAGACACAAAAAATTCCAACAGGATGGGAGGAAGAAGGTGAGGTAGAAGAGGAGAGATGCCACATGTGTCCTACCTGAGGGAAGATCTTCAGTCATGGCTCAAGCTGTATTGTGCAGCAGACTCTGACTGTGGGACTGCAGGAAAGCAGCTTTCGTTGCTTACTTGATGTGTCTGCAGAAGGTTAAATCATGCATGCGGTACATGTTAGTACCCCCTGGAGATTTCTGTATTGATCTGTTGCTTAATAATGCATAATAGATAATCAGAGCTTTCCTGATCTTTTCACAGACATACTGTCAGCAAGAGTCTTAAATCACAGTGCTGCTAGTGATTGTGCCTGACCTGCCCTCTACCAACACTGGAGTAGCTTTTATTTCCACTGAGACTATTCCTGATTTACCCAACAGAGAATCAGGCTCTGTGTTTGGAACAATTTTAAAGTTACCATTCCTTGGCCTTTCAGCAAGGCAAGATACATCTGCGTTTTGTTATTTAATTTTTTTTCCCCTCAAAATAAAATCAGTACAGATCTTTTTCTTTCTTTTTTTTTCTTACAGCATGAGGAAGAATGTTGGTTTTGCATTATTAGCCAAATTTTATGTCCTGCCCTGTTTAGTGTTTGCTCTTATTTATAAGTCTTTTATGTAGGATGGCTTAGGATGGGTTTTTTGTTTTGGACGCTGAACTAAGCAGGACTTTGTGATTCTGAAGTCACCTCTGTTCCACCTATTGGAACATTGATTTTTAGCAATGTATGCTCTTAAATCAATGTGATCTTTATTGATATTTGCTGGTGACATAGTTAAGTCTGACAGCAGCTAACTGCAAACATAAATCACGGTAGTTCAGTGGTTTTAATTAGAAAACAAAAGAGTTTTTGGCATTAGTTATTGCTGTTTGACACAATATTCAATACTTGTCTCCTGGACTACAGGAATTCATAATCGCTGCTGTGAAACAGGTATTTTATCATTTGCTTTTAAGAGTATTTAGTTGATAGAGTAGGCTAATAGAAATTAGAATTGTGTTACAATCAGTATTCTGTGTAAGTACTCATTGTGCAAGCTCGTTCTTAGTTATCTGATTTTGCATTCGACAACATCAGAAGTTAATTGGACTACCAAAATAATGCAGCAGCAACAAAAGCACAAAATTTGACTTAGAGCAGCAGA
Organism: Coracopsis vasa; assembly: GCA_026283785.1. Taxonomy (NCBI): domain Eukaryota; kingdom Metazoa; phylum Chordata; class Aves; order Psittaciformes; family Psittacidae; genus Coracopsis; species Coracopsis vasa. Next base: position 66,481 of record JANHGB010066402.1, on the reverse strand, counting down.
TTAAGTTTGGCTGTATGTCTCCTGGCTATTCCTTCTGTTTAATTATTAGTGTTTTTTTTTTTTTTTTTTTTAAAAAAAAAGCCATAGTTAGTCATGGCTTTTCCTTGTGTTGGTTCCTTAATAATAATAATTAAAAAAAAAGCCGTTGGAGAGAAAATTCATTTAAATTTGCTCAGGAAGCAGGAGAATTGCAGGCTATTTTGGATACTTTGAGTAAAATGTTTAATGTTTTATTTATATCTAGCATAATAAATATGCTGACCAATAGTAAGTCAGCAAAACTGACTGTGGCTGAACAGTTCAGGGGGAATCAGCTCTAATTTTAACTATAATCTTGGACAGATGGTAGGCCGCTAGTGCTGCAATTCACTGGGTGAATATCCCTGTGCCGGGGTTGTCCAAGGAAGATGAAAACTAGCAGATGACAGCAGAAACTTAGAGCTCCTCTCTGGGCAGGGCAGATGTAGGTCCCTCATCCATTGTATGCCATAACCATGAAACTAAAGGCAGAAATCAGGTGGGAATCATGCATCTTCTCTCCTGTTGAGTCAGGGCCATTGTGTGCTCCTGATCCCAAGTAGCAGAGCAAGAAGAGGGTGACCCTTGGTGGAGCTGTCTCTCTGGAGGGGGGCTTCATTAGTTGTGATGAAAGCAGTGAAGAAGAGGTTCTTTCCCCTGCCTATGCCCTTTCTGAAAACATGGAATGACTTGAATGTGGTGTCTTCTGAAGGATTAGATGAAGTAGTGCAATTTAGTGTTGTGCAGAAATACCTAATATAATTCAGGATAAGATAGCTTGGGTGTGGTCTAGTTTCATTAGCACACAGCTCTGAGTTACTGTACTGTATGTAACATGCCTGAGTAAGCTCATTGATTGCTGTTTTGTGAATCTCAATACCAAAAACCATTTTGCTGTATAAAAACTGACTGAAAACTCTCTCCATGCACCTTGTCAGTGCTGAGGCTGAATTGCCTTTTCCTGGGCTCATTAGCCTTCTGTAATTCCCTGGACACAGGAGGAGATTTTGAACTCATCGAATGCCCAAAGTTGCCTTTGCCTCTACAGCCCCTGCAGCTGGTGCCGGCATCCCTGAGCTGTGTGTGTCCTGGCAGGGCACGGAACTGGAGCATCAAGAATGAGTGTTTTTGGTGAGCACATGTAAAAGGGCAGCTCAGCCTTTGCCAATGAGCTAAAAATTATTTTCTTTTTTTAAATTTGGCTGGCTGTGTGCTGTGTCAAGATGGGAGAGGTATGGTCTAGTTTTTTCTCCTGACTTAAAAACAACCTGGACCCACAGTATGACATGTTTCCATTGGAATGTTATATTTTTGTATTTTTATTGCCATTTTATGAACTGCAGATGTAAGGAATTTGATAAAAATGCTGACAGAGGATTATCTATAGTTGTGCTATAATAAACCCTGTTTTGGTGAGGTTAATAAGCGGTTGCAAAATACAACAAATTATTAGACGAAAATAGCTGTAAAGTCTGGAAATTAACTTTTTGCTATTTTTTATGATGTAATCTATTTCGAGAGAGATGTACCTGCTTTTCACGATTGGAATGAATCTTGATGAGAATACAAGTAAAAACATAATATGTATTATCAGATTTTTTTTGTCAAGGGAGAAAATACAAACCATTTTGAAGATGAACCTTTTTGTCTTTATTGTATCTAGAAATCTGCTTTTCTTCTCCTTTGTTTTATTTCTTGTGTTTGAATTTGCTGAGTATATGAATATTCCTTCTCCTTAAAGGGGAGAAGCTCGGAGAGAAAATACGGTATGTGTACCCACTAAACCTGATAAACTGATACTACTTTCTTGATATAATTTCAGAGGGTATAAAGGACATATTCCAAACTCTGTTAAAATCAGCAGAAGTTCTGCAAACTTCAGGGCATTTTGAACCAGGCTGGAAATGAGATACATCTCTGAATATATAATTACAAGTTACTTTGTTCTTCAGAATATTACCCTACTTTGGTCATCATGTGTTATGCCCTTGCTACTTTGTACTGCAATGTACTTAAGTACTGCTGTGAGCCTTGATCTCAGTTTGTGGTGGTCTAAACCAACAAATATTTATTTATTTTATTTCTGTATCAAGGACAAGACTGTGGCTTTAGCATTGGTAACAAGCACTTGGAGACAGTGACTGGCCTTTTGAAACTGGTAAAAAAGAGCCCCCAGGGAATCCCATTAGGAGCAGGGAAAGCAGATAACAGTTTGTTCCCCCCAGAAAAGATGCAGCATTCTGCTGTTTGTTGTTAGGGAACTTCATAACTAAACCCGGTTTCTTTGCCTTCTCTTTCAATTCAAAGCAGCCATATTTGTCTTTTATGTGGTAGATGCTTAATTATTTTTCTCTGAATACATAAAGGCAAACTGTTGGAGTTCTTCTCTCCAAGACAAAGCGTAATAGCAACATAGGTTCCCTGTTTCTTTCCATGTGGAGAATTGTACTGGCTCTTCCTTCTTCCAGTCCTTTGTTGAGGAGCAAAGATGCCGAGTGAATCCATCAGGTGCTATAAGAATTGGGGGTAGCACTGAAATTGCTTGTCAATTCACAGCTGCAACCTGGCATTAGCTAGAGCAGTGTACCCACCCAACTGCATGTGCTGCTGAGATTTGAATTGCATGTATTGATTTTTCTTATGGATATAATATATATATGCTGCTATGCATGTAATATAAGAAGATGTAAGAACTACTGTAACTAGGTGCTTTCTGGAAGTTTTAGGAGGAAAAATTAGGATAAGGGAGATACGTTGGGTTCTTTTAATAGTGTTCTTCCTCCACAGAAACTTCTAATTGTAGTTTCCTCAATGTTTGAGTCTTTTTTATTTGGCCAGATTTTCCTGACTGTGAGCTGGAGGGATCCTTGGAGATGCTTCCTTCTTTTTCTGGCTTAATCTATCATGATTCTGTGTCTTTAGGTCTTTGAACTTAACTTTGAAATTATAAAATAGGAAAATATGTATCATCACCTGTAGATATGAGATGGCCATTTTCAGTAGCAAGACTGAAGGTTTGTTGTATTTATTTTGCCTGATAAAAGCGCATGATTTTTGGGAGACCTTATGAAAATTAAAAAGATGCAATAATTCCTCTGTTATGCCAGAACTTGGTAATGATTATGGCTTTCTCTTGTTCTATTTGCTCAGGGTTTCTGATTCCAGAGCTTACAGACACAGCAATTGTGAATACAAGGTTGAAGTTTTGTAAGAAGTACTGAATCTACCAGTAACTTCCACCTTTCTAGTTGATAAAGTAACGATGGCACAAAGGAAGGAGAACCTTTCAGGATTTACGGTTTGATCTGACTGCAAGTCAGAAATCTTGCCATAGTATCAAGAATTAGAACAGTGTTGAAGTAGCATTACTTGGGTAGCATTTTAATTACTTCAAACATTGTAGTTAAAACTGAGTTTTCTTGGGTTTGGGGGTAGTAACTTCAGATTATTGAAGTGTAGAAGTTAATGAAATTAATACTTTTCTTTCTTCACCAAGATGTGAAGAAATAAAAGTATCTTTTGAACAGTTACTTTATTTTCAGGTTCTGTGTTCTGTGTTCATTGTTGAACAATGTTGTAAAAAATAAGGTTTTCTTTGAATTCTTCTTTACATCATCCAGTGTTACAGATGCATATCATTGCCTTCACAGGCTTGTGTAGAAATTGCATATGGTAGTAGGGACTTTGCACTTGGAAGGCTTTAAGCTCGAATGTTCTACCACTTTCCGTCCATTCAAGGGGCTGTGTTTTGAGAGTTTATCTCTCTAAAGAACCAAGAATAAAAGCCTGTAGCTGTGTTGCTTAATCCTAGTCCCTTACAGAGGTAAGGTGTCCTTGCTTATTGCATAGCCCACTGTTGCACTCCAGACCCTATTGACTTTGCAGCCGATGGTCTCCTCATGCTGCAGACACTTCTTCATCTCCAAGTTTATACATAGTGATCTCTTCCACATGTGAGAATACCTGGCTGTGTTCTCTACAGTGGTAGGATTGGAAGATGACTGTAACTCCTATTTCTTTTCATTAGCCTTTTAAAGGAATCTTTTTTGCTTATTGTGTCCCCATATAACTTGTCAGATGTCTTAAGTTTGTATACTAATACTGCAGTATAAGACAGTGTGAGTAAATAAGTATAAGGTGGTGACAATAGAAATAACTTCTGTAGATTATCCTGAAGAACCTGCAGATCTGCAATACTCGGGTACATTTAATTCTTGATTGGGGCATGCCAAGCCCATCAAAGTAGCCTTCTGCTGCTTTATTCTGTGTGTATTTATTTATTTATTAGTAATGTGAATACTGACATCTCACATGGAAGAACTGTAAGGGGAGCAATGTTTTTTACTTAGCTTCCTGCTGAACATCTTACTCAGAAGGACAATTTAGCTTTTGTTGTTTATTACTTCTCCTGTTACTCTGAATCGTGATGTGTTTCTTTTTATATTGTGCTTGCTGACTGTTTTCTGACTAATGTATCTTGATATTTGCTACTTGAAGTGCCATACAGAGAAGCTGTCATCACCAACTGTGTAGAAGACAACTGAGAAAACCATCAATAAGTATTTAGAAGCAAATGAAAATGTCTCTGCTGCCTTACTGAATTTGACTTTCAGTACTGTTTTTTGCCATTTTTCTTCCTTGGCTCAACATGCTTAAATACTCTCAGATAAACAAGTTGGTGGCTGCTTCTTGCATGATCTCCAGGTGCATAGGCCTATGCCCAGTTTCCTTTGATGCAGAAATAAGTCTGTTGATTACACATCTGTTGCCTTTCTGAAGCCTGTAATCTTCAGGGTCTACGAAGATGTAAGTCATATCAGGATGGGTTACTTCTGTGTGTCTAAACATTTTGGATTGAAAATAAACATTCAGCCCGTATTGAGAATAACTCACTGTTCTGTTAAGAAGGAAGAATAGGAAGTAAGCTATTACCACACAAAATTTCACTGCAATTTTCTTTTGCAGAAGCTTAAATTCTGAGTAGAGAGGTTGTCAATTAGCATGCAGACTTTTTTAATTGGCTATAATAAAAACCTAATTGGTGTTTTGCTTAAAGAGTGAATTAAGAAAGTGTTGCTATAGAAACTTGGCATGTGTATAGTGCTGCTCTACGTAACAGTGAATATAATAGTCTAATGACCTTTCTGAGCCAGCTGTATAGTCAAGGAAAAAGTGTGAAATTTAGACTTGCTGAAGTGATCATTAAGGAGTTTGTGACTTCGCCCATTTCATTGCCTGAAAGTGTGTGTGGCATTGTCTTGTTGAATGTTTCTCTTACCTCATGTCAAACCATATAATAAATGCTGGTGTCAGGAGACCTGAACTTCTGTAAAATCCAAGTGCTCCAATTTCAAAAGTGTAAACCAATCTGTAATCTGTCAAGCATAAAATGTACTACTGGGGAAATTTCATTTTCATAATCTGAGAAAGTGTGATGATGGATCATAAGTGACAACATCTAATCCATTAGCTGTTGTATTCCTCCCTGCTCTCCCTGCCTTCTCTACCCACTGCATTCTGAACCTCATGTAAAATGCAGGAATTTAATTCTAAGTCAAATGAGATTTCTGCTCTAATTTGCAATGTTCTCTCCCAGCAAAAATATTTATCTTTCAAATACAAACTTCTCTGAGGAGAGAATAATTTCTTCAGGATTTGTGACCAGGAATTTTTTCCTTGAGTTAATGCTTGCCTGCCTAAATTACTTCAGTGTCTCATTATCTGTACTTTTGCTAGTTGCTTAGAAGATAAAGATGCAGGGGGCATGGACATGAAGTATATTACGAACATAGTCAACCCTGCACAGGAAGGTTGTCAGTTATGAAGTAGATGTGTCTACGTGGTAAAGGGGAAAACTGAAACAAAACCTTTAGTTCCTAGTCCTGAATCTTATTACTTTGTAAATGGACAAATCACATTGTCCCCTCTTTAACTGCATATGTAAAAGATGCAGGGCTGTAAGATTCTGCAGGTATTAGTGATAGTGACAGCAAAACCTTAAAATGTTCTCTGTTTTAAATAATGCTGTGACTGTCTAAATGCAAAAGCCTGGACAAAACTATAACCTGATGACAGTTCACTGTGTTCTTTTTTCTCTGGTTTTCAATTAAAATTAAAAATACTCCAAAACATCCTCTGTCTTAAGTTTGCCCTTGCACTTGTTCTTCAAACTCGAACAGCACAAAAAATTTTGATTAGTTTATGTTTAGTTCGATTAGATTTGACTTTTTTTTTCTCTTTTTTTCCCCTGCTCAGAAGAAATCTGAGATTCTTCTATGTGGGCAGCTTTGGGAGAATCTCTCAGAATTCTCTGGAATTGTACAGTTGACTTCTTTCTGTACTTCTGAATCATGACTGAGTGGTATCATTACTTAGCAGCCTTTTTAGCTTTGTTACACGTATGTGTAAGCTCTATTAGTGTTTATGCCCTTTTGAAATGCTTCCCTCACATATTCCGTCTCTAGTACTAATGTCCAAACCTGAAGTCCTGTGAGTTGCATGGCATGCTCTCTAGAGCTTAATAGAAAGCTGGATTTGATCTCATAGTTCATCTTTTGAGCAGTATAACTGTAAGACAGATAAAATGTTCTAACATGAAGCTTTTATCTGAGACCTGTGAGCAAATAAGTCTTTTTCTGGTCCAGGGAAAGAACTGATATTTTTTTTTTCTTTTTTTCCTTTTATCCCCCCTCCATATTATCTTGCTCACTGAAATCGTAACTGAAATGTGTGCTAACATGGGCTTCTATAATTTAAATGTGTTGTTTTTCAGAAAAGTAGAATTCTGTTGTATTTATGACTGAAGGATATGTGCTTTTTGGAACTGGGTTAAGTCCATCCTTACTTCTTTTTAAATTTTTGATGCTTTGCTACAGTCCATTGTCACCTGTCTTCGTGAAAATGGGACCAGGCCTTTGAAGGACAAAGCATGAATTTACTTTAGGGCTAGTATTTTCATCCTAGTTTTACATGACTGTACAAGGCTCTGAGCATCCTGATCTAATGTTGGTGTTATTCCCTTTAAATAGGCTGTTGGACCAGGTGATGACTTAGGGTTCTCCTAGCCCAAATTGCTTCATGCATCTCTGACAGAGTTCAGATCTACAAAGATAAGGGGACTGTCTCCCTGTTGTTCTTCTGTTTTTATGAACTGTGCCTCTGTGGGGTTACCTTGAAGGCAATTACAGTAACAGCTGAAGCATGAATAGTTAAAGTACCATCAGTTGTGTTTGGTTTTGGTTTCTTTTAAGATGCTTTATCTCCTAAAGATTAATTCAAACATGTCTTTTAAATTTTTCTTTCCAGCTTTTATTCTCCACATTACTGAAAGGATAACTTTGGTCAGATCTTTGAATGCATACCTAAGAAAAGATGGAAAAGTTCATCTCCCATCTGAAGCCTGTCCATCTTCCAACTACTCTTTCCGACCTTCTTAATCTGCACAAGGGGAAGCCAGTTTTTAAGTGGATGCTACAGCCATTATATTGGATCAGTAAAATTTATATGAAAGCCTAGTGTCTGAGAGATGGAAACTGCTCTCCTGCTACTTCAGTGCATTTTTTTTTTTATTGGGATTAGTGCCGGCTGAGGTCCTCTAAAATGAAGTGGAGCACTGGAATAGCTTGGTGGGTTCCACATTGTGGGTGTCTATGGAACGCCTTGGAAAAGAAGCCACAGTCACTTTATTTCTTTAAATTTGAAAAATACTTCATAAGTACCAGCATATTTAAGAATATGTTCTACTTTGCTGCTGTGTTAGGAAAATGTCTTGTACTTAATATTTACAGGTTACATCATTGAAAATGGTTAGTTTTCTGTTTCAGTGACTGATGTTATAAAATATGATGTGTTCCTCTTTTGCAGAGTATTAATGTAGAGGCCAGATTGAAAATATGCCTTCATGAAAAAGTCTCTACAAAACTGATCCCACCTTGGGTCTAAGGTAAATGAAAAAAATGTATCAAACACCTGTTCTAACATCAGAGTTGTTCTGTTTGAAAGAAATGTGAGGATATGATGTGCTCAGAACAAAGAAAGTATGTATTTTAAGGAGTTAAGCTGCAAAACTTTATGTTTTATCAAAATATAAGCATGAATTTGGGGTAGGCTTCATTAAATAAACAAAAAGTCAGTGGCATGAATGCTTATGTGCCTTGCAATACTGCCTTGGCAAGTGTCTGTTTTTGTCTAAAAATTGAATATGCATATGAAGGAGAGATCACTATAATTGAATGGAAAATGTGAAATTATGAAGGCAGCAAAGTATAAAGAATTGAAAATCAGGTTGCAACTCTAGCTTCTGTATTTCATGAGCTCAGTTGCAAACAAAATTGCTAGAATGGAAATTCACATTTTTGTTCGTTTTAATTTTACTTTCATGGTACCATACTCCTGGTATAGAGAGTAAGGCAGTGAAAATGACTAAGGGGTAATTAAATATCTGTAGGAAAGTAAGAGCTAAAGCAGAGACTAATTTTCAGCACTCTATAGTTTTCATTATATATGTGTATGCTTTTATTTCTCATGTATATGGAAGATGTATCCTCTAACACTGCATATTTTAGTATTTGTCCTCCTGAATTGTTTAACTTGCTGTGTTATGTGATAGGATGTAGCAAGCTTGTTTTGTTTGTAAAATTATTGACGAAAATAATTCTTTTAATAACTTTATGGACAGTTAATTACTTGTGACTTTAGTTAAGTATTCTCAATCTCCACTAAATGGCATGGCTATGCCTCATTTGACTGTTTAGTAAGTTTTATTCGTTCACTGAAATCAATCAAAATGGGTAATTTTCATTGTTTGAAACTTTCTGGATCTGTTTGCCCTGCTGTGTATGTAGATGAAAGAGTGAGTCAGTGAGATTGCTGTACTCAAAAATCATTACTTTCAAGTGAAACTTTCTTCATATTTAACCCATGCTATTAGACATAATTGAAGCCATATGCTACTTCATATCACTAGTGTTAGGGGTTGTGATACTGGACTTGTCATAAAACCAAGTTCCAGACAGCTGGGCCTTCAGTGAGCCTGCCCAGGTGCCCGTGGGGTAGGACAGCAACCCATAGCAGGATAAGAGTTTTGCTTTGTTTTATAATTTTGTTCTACTTAATGACACTCTATCACAGGCTTGGTTGTATTCCCTTTCAGGTGGGATTATAATCCTTCTCTTAGGGCTTAATGAGAATTGGAAGTTTTGTTTAAGGATTATGGAGTTATTTAAATAATTTGCTATTAATAATTTTCTGATTTGAACAATATTTAAATACAGATGCTCCTATAGTAAGACTCCAGGTAAGTGTATATTTAAACTTAATATTTGAGATATTTGGGAAGTACCCAAAGACTCACAGGTAATGAGAATGTCTTATTCTTTGCAAGTATTTAACTCATCTAAATTACTGTCATGGTACTGGTAAAGTGTAAATGAAATGAAGCTTTAATAAAGTTACAGATGACAGGCTTGCAATGATGAAGTTATGTGACTCTAGAATTTGCGAAAACAGTCTGATAGAATTTAGACAGTCACAATAAATAAATTATGTTTCCCAGTAGTTCAGAGAAGTAGCTCTGTCTGGCCAGGATAGCCATTTCCACTCTATACTTCAAATATTTCCCATAAGCACAATAAGCAGATACCTTGGCACAATAGATGGAGGAATGTGCTTATGGAGAGGCTGCTGTCCATGAAGATGGGATCTCTCCCAGTGCCCTCTGAGCCATGCGGTCACAGCAAGAACGGTTTCAGATTCTTGTGCTTTGTCTGTGCTGTTTGGTAGTACTAAACAAATTCAACAATTCCTTCAGTTGTATCATTATGGTTTCATGGTTTAAATGGTTTTAAAGTCTCCATTAGACTCTGGCATCAGAAATAAATATTTTAAGAAATCTGGCAGTGTAGAGATTGATCAATATTGCATTTGCCTAAGTAGCAAATAGGTGTGACTGTGTGTTATACTGAAGTGATTATAAATGGACCAGATAAAATCCCTTTTCTTGTGCTGTCTATTTTGGGTGCAAATTACAGAAGTTTCTTCTGGAAATGAGAAGAGGATCTTCAATTTTGACCTGTGTGGATGCCACCAGAAGAAAATTTTGTGAAACATGAGTCTGTAAAAATGGTTTTGTTCTCTGAGGAGCAAACAGTAGAAGTTAGGATATTTCCCTCCATGCTGTAGAATTGTCTCTGTCATCTAGTTTTTTGACATCAAGAGCTGTTTCTGTGTTTTATGTATGCTTTGCTAAATTTCATTCATTTTCGTGTCTTGTTTCATGAAGTGTATAACAAAATACCCAGGAGCCTTGTTAAGGAATTGGGGGAGAGTGGTCTTCCTAGGTGATAGCAGTGTTCCTTCTCTTATAAGTTCTTCATGTCAAATGTAATTGCGTAGTAGTGTGTGTTTTCTCCTTTGGTAGTTGCTATATACAGACCATGGAAAAATTGAAAACTGGAGCAACTGATGTGGTTGTCCTGTCTGGAGACAACAGGCTTTCCTTGGTATAATTACTTCTGTGTGTTCAGTAGCTGCACTTAAAATAAAGCAAAAGCCTCCAATTTTGAAGATTCTGGTGATGGAAAAGCTCTAATGATTCTTGAAAAACTGCCCAAGAGATTACACCGTTAGAAAACATTTACCTTGTTTATTTCTTGAATATATCTGGATCAGCTTGAAGCATTGAAAATAGCACTACTTTTTCTTTATTTCTGCTCACCTGCACAAGCTTGTGTTACCACACTTTTGATCCTGGCTTTGTTATTTTGACTGCTGGTTAGTTGCACCCCAACTTTGACTTAAGTATCAGACTAAGCTCTCTTAGCCTTTGTAAGGATGTTTTCCAGACTTGTTCATGGTCTCTGTCCTAATAATCGCTAGCCAAGCACCTTCTCCAGTGATTGTTAACAGACCTGAAAACATGTTCACATGCTGGTCTCAAAAACAAAAAAGGATGGAGAGACAGTGCAACTTCTCTGTTCTCTGCTCAAGAGAAATCTCTGCACAGTATTATGCTGGGAATCTTGTGTTTCCCTAATGTAGAATTGTGGGTTTTGCAGTGTTCAATGGTTTTTAGTGCTTTGCAATAAATTTTCCAACATTTTAATACTTCTCTTCACTTGAGGAGTTCTATTAAACCTCAGTCTCAAGGAAACTAGCAAGATTCTAGTTCCAAGAATGTATTACAGGGTTGTTTGATGGTAGCATTAAGGTGATACAAGTATGAACTTTTGCTGAAAGAACTTTATCTTCCCCTTTGTGGGAAACTGTGTTCCTACCATTTCCGCTGTGACACCATTGATGGCTGGGCTGCAATGTGAGGAGCTGGATGAGAATTGCTCTGCCTGAAGCAAACCTGGGGCTGGGGCGGGGAAAAGAGTTTTCATCTTCATTTGCATTGTTTAGCTATGCTTATGGCTGCGTAACTTACCTACTAGTAACTCTGAGTGGACATTAACCTGTGCCTTGGTGATGGCAGGCAGGGAAACTGATGCATTGGAGGTGGTACATATTTTTGTTGATACTAAGGACAGTGGATCAGTACCTACAGTGGTTGAAGTTTTGTTTTATTTCCATGGAATATGTTGAAGATAACACATTTCTACTTCTGAGAACAATTGATTTTTATTTATCTTGACAAGTTTTAGAATAGCATTTCCTAGTATCAAATGCCATTCTTCTGGAGTTAAAAAGTTGTCATCTGTTTATAAATTCAAAGGACACTTCAGTACTCTCAGCATGAGATCGTCACTGCTTAATAATAGGCATTTTAGAAGTTTTCTATTAATGTCAACTTTTAACAGAGTCCTCTTACTAAAAGAACTGTACCTTGTAATCATGCTATATCTTTCACTACAAAGCAGTTGTGTGAATTGTGTGAATTGGCTAAAATCTATTATCTATTAAAACTCAGAATGTTATTTCTGATCAGAAAGAAAGTAATCTTGTTTAACTTCCCCCCCTTCATACATCTGTGAGAGTGGTAGCTTGTGTGAGGGGGAAAAGAAAGGGAGCCTGATGGTAGTTAATGGCTAATGAATACAGCTGAGGATACAGGGATGGTTGCTTGGCAACGTGGGGACGGTGGGCTAAGGTCCCTTGTCAGTGCAGAGGAGTTCAGAATTGGCTCATCTCTTCAGCTTATAAAGACTGACTTTGGCATTTTTGCATACTTTATTCTCAGTAGGTATCATAGCTGGGCTAGGTTTGTGTATTACATGTTTTGTGTCTATGTATTTCATTCTTTGAAAAAGAAACACAAGGAGAATTGAAGCAAATCAAGCATTTTAGTTAAAAGAATGGAACATACTGTGAATTCTGTCCCATGCAGTTGTTATGCTTTCAAGATGATAGCCGTATTTATCAAGAGACTTGCCTGAATTGCAAGCTCTTGGATCTAATTCCAGGTAAAGCTATGTTTTCTTAGTCTGAGAGCCCTCTGAAAATGACCATCAGTACATTCAGTGCTGAAAGCTGGGGTTTGTGCTACAATTGAAACCTTGAGAAAAGATTGCCTTTTTTTTTTGTTTGGTTTTTTTTTTTTTTTTTTTTTTTTTTGTGTGTGATTGAAACAGTCATGAAGTGACCCATCTATTTTGTTTCCTGTCTTAGAATGGAATAATACCAGGCTGCAAACAAAGTGTGTAAAGTGAGGAGTATGACAGACTTGACCTTGTAAAAATTGTTCTTACAACAGTTCAAATGAATTTTGGATATGGGTGTCAGTGTGAGCTGTGGATCTATCTTTCTGCTGCAGTATAATTGTGCATGGGTGGTGCTTTGTTAGGGAGATTGAGGGAATGGCCTTTGTTAGTTTGGTGTTCTCAGGAAGGGCTTCATAGGAAAGTAGATGGACGTTACCACGTTAAAAACGTTACGATTAAGTGAACCTTGAACTAGCAACTTTTTTCTTTTCTATGGAGATGATTATTAAAGCAGAAGTTGCAACTGGCTTGCAGACCCAGATTTCACAGTCTAGTGGGGTGTGTAGTTTTGATATTGCCAGAGGACATAATTTTCTTAGCACTTTTTGCTCTCAAGATCAACTTTGATGCCTAATGATAATGCCAAAGCTGTAGGAACAGGTTGGGTTCTTGTTTTGAATTGTTGGAGAGGAGATCTAGTTATCCGTTTTTGTGCCTGTTTCTTCTACAGGGAAGAAACGTGCTTAATGTGTATACATCTGCCATTCTGTCACCTTGAGGATTCTTAAAAGAAAAAAGGAAAAATCATCTCCTCCTGCTAGTAAGAGCAGTTATCATATGCAAAATGCTCACTTCCATTTTTTCTTGTTGGGTTCAATGTTTTTGTTGACAGTTGTTGTTAAGGCTGAAACTTTTTTAGAGCATTTGGCACACTGTGAAACCTGACCAGCTGTCAAAATAGAGAGTGTTTGTATGGAAATGTTTTGATGGAAGCTGCAAAGAAATCCATTATGTTTTCTGGAAACTTTGTAATTATCAAACTTTGACTAATCTAGGCGAAAATTAGTGTTTTCATGTAACTTATTTTTTTTCAGAACAGTCTATTCTCTCTGTCCCCATGCAAACACACAGAGGCAAGATAACAGCAGCCAACTGTGTAGAATTACTTCCTTGTAACTGGAGATACTCTGAAAAACAGTTGAAAGGTTTGAAATGTTTCAGTTTATATAGTCGAAGCCTTAAGGCAATTGTCATTAACAAGGTGGTCTTTCTCCATTCTTCATGTTGTAAACTGTGGCTTCTGACTTACTATTTATTGTTTTACTGGTTTTTACTTATATTACAAGCCTTAAGTTTGCTACAGGGTATTAAGAAATGTTTGTAGCTTATTATGATTCATGGGAAAGTTTGGATAAACTGCTCAGGGCTGTATTTCATGGTAACTTGTATTCCAAAGGGCAACTTTGGTCTGTAAGGTTGCTCTTTCCCAGTATCTGCATGTTTAAGTGTCTGCTGATACAGTATAACTTAAACATATCCACCACAACTGAAGGAACTGCATACTGAGCTAGTATTACAGAAACTTTGTATCCAAGTATTTGAAGTTGGGCTTTAATCTACTATGTTGTTGAACAAAAAGATTACAAATTTAAGATTTATGAATCTGTGTTCATGTCCAAGATGTCTGAATTGTTGGCTATTTACTCCCCTAAAATTACTAGGGGAGTAATTAGATTCCTAGATTCCTAGATTTTTAGACTTTTAGACAGCAAAGTACCTTAAAATTATAATTGAATCAAGACAATAAGTAAGGATCAATAAGATTAAAAAAGAAAATAATATTGCTATTTCTTTGTCTCTACAATGTAGTGCTGTTAGAAAAAGTCTGGCCAACTTCTGTGATGTTACCAGAAATGGTCTTTTATTTAAAACCAAATTATATAATTTTATACTTTAAGTAAATGTTGGCCAGGTTTTGTACCTGTAAGGAATGCAAGTGGAATATAGTAAATGTTTTCAGCATTCTGTTGGAATACCTGCTGGTGTCTTACAAAATTTCAGTACTACTAAACTATTAAGACACTGGTTACACTGGAACCAGTGTAAAAAAAAAAAAAACCACATAAAAAGCCCCCTTAAACTATGTAAGTTGCATTTTACAATGGTGCTTTAAATCAGTCAATTTTGACTTTTCAAACCTGGTTTTTGCATGGGTTTTCTTTAATTTTCATCTACTGCCTCATACTATAGTAATTTCTGTTGGGCTTTTGCTTTTCTTATGACACTGAAACATAAAGTCATAGAAAGATCAATGCAGAACAGACGAGGTAAAGATTTTGGCTTTTTTTTTTTTTTCTGTTTGTTTGTTTATTTTTGTGTTTTTTTTTTCTTTTGTTTTTTTGTGTTTCAAGCATTGCTTGAAAGTGAGATTCTGATTCCTTTTCCTAATTATGGACACAGAATTAAGTTCTCATCCTTTAGTTTGGCTTCTGTGGTATTTTATTTGCCTTACATAATACCCTGAAATAGGAAAGCATTTTATTGATTAAAGAATATGAAACAAGTGCATGGTATGTAAGCAGGGAAAAAGGGGGAAAATAAGATTTTGCTGCCTTTATTCTCTCAGGAAAAATACAGCTCATTTAATAGAGTATTGCATAGACAATTAGGAGATGCAAACAATAATGAAAAGTGTTATTCCGTACTAGAAATGCTTTATATAGGTAGTTACTTGTAGTAAATAATTAAACTAACTAGTCTGGAAAAAAAGGAAGAATGTATTCAGTCTGAAACACAATTCAGATGTGATGTGCGTGCCCTGCTGCCAAAGAGGATGTGCTAGGATGGGATCTGAGCCTCAGTCCCACGAAGTGAGGTAATTTTATACCATAGTCTTGCTTCTCTATAAGATATACATGCATACATATATCTATATATATAAGTACATGGATCTAACAGCTCTTCTGTTGGAACAGTCTTTAGTGATAGAAGATTCACACTGAAGATTCTTCCTGGCTCTTTTATATTTGCTGGGGTAGAAGATACTTCAGAATCCAAGTCTTCATTGGCTTGAAAATCTATCTCCATATTAAATCACTGTATTCTATACAGTATATTTGTTATAAAAGCTTACATATGTGGTTGGCATGCAGGCTGACCTACTTAAACCACAACTCTTCCCAGCTGTGCTTTCTCTTAAAAGGCTAAAGCGAAGATAAAATAGTGAATTTCTTTTTTTAAAGCTGATCAGCTTTTGATTCCCTATTTCAGGTTTTTAGGCTGTGCTTCCTAATGTGAACTTAGAATAGTAAGATTTACTGCTTGTGCAAGATGGAGTTCAGTATCAGTTAGCATTTACAGCATTAGCTCTCTTGCTGACAAATATTAGAAAACCATTTTTCATTCCCTCACTGTTTTGCTCTCCTTTTTTAAAGCTGCTTGCTTTCGTCATTAAATTTATCCTTTGCTTTCAATTATAACTCCAAGATTAATTAAAAGTAGGAGTGGTGGAAATAACTTGTGCAGAGATTTTTAAGGAAAACAGTCAACATCTGTAAAAGCACTTGTTAATTCCACTGCTTTTATAAATAGTCAAGTGGGTTGAAGGGCAGTGGAATTGTTACCCTTTTTACTACATTTTACATACTCTGCATTACTATAATTTGCAGGTCCAGATTATGAAGTATCATCTTCTGTGCATTATATCTTTATATTCACTTGCATAATTTTACTTTGTTTAATACCAAAAAGACCGAATTCGAAGGGAAAAGAAGCTAATTCTTCTTTTTTTCTACAAACCAACTTCATAGTAATGTGTCTGTAGCTTTGTTTTCTGTACACTCATCTTTCAGCTGTTAAGTCAGCTTGAGTTAGTTATTTTCTACAGACTCATCTATATTTTCATTAAGTAGAAAGTCTAAAAACACTAGAAGTGAATCAGGAGGCCATTGTTGATTTTTATTGCTAACATTTGTTTGAGGTTTGGTTACTAAAGCTGTATAAATGCTGAGGAGCAGGAACTGATCAGTAAAAGATATTTAAAGAAGCTTCAGAAAGGACATTTTGACAAAGCACCTTTTTTCTGTGGAGGGAAAAATACCTCTGTTGGGGAAAGCTGTCAAAGTGTTCTTGTTTCAGCTTTCCAGGTCAGGACTTGGCGAGATGCTGAGTTCTTTTATTATGGTCATAAAGCTAGCAAATGGGGTCACAAATTGAACTGTAGTCTTAGATCTACTGTGTTAGGTTTGTCAATCATGTTAGGACTCGTAGGTCTTGGAGGGAAAACACTATTATCCATAATTCAGGTATTGTGAAAAGTAATGTATGCATTATTAACAAAACAAAAATAATGAAAACTCCATGGATGTTTTGAACCTCGTTTTCTTCTTCATACTGAGATATTCCCTTGGCATGTTATTTTCTAAGTCAGCAAGGGATGAGGGAGAGCTTGAGCTACTTGTTAGTCATTTTTGCTGGTTGCACTTTTGAAAAAGGAGACTGTTCCTCTGTGCAGCCATCCTCAAATGAAGTGGCCTAGAGGGAAAAAAACTCTGTTCAGTCTGGAAGACCTAAATCTTACTTCTGTCCAGTCCCCCTCAGCATGCTGCAGGTTACAGTGGTGTTTCGGAGCCACTTCTGGTCTTAAAAAAAAAAAAAAAAAAAAAAAAAAAATCCAGCAGCAAAAAACTAAAAGTATTTCTGAGCCGACGAAACTTGATCAATGGAATACTTGCTAAACCTTGATCATTTCACCATGAAAATAGTCGTTTCAATTAAGTGATATTTTTCCGATGGCAAATAGTTTTCTGACAAAAAGTTGCATGAGCTGTAATTAGTGCTTAGAAATAAGTGAGAACAAATATACTTTGTTTCCCTCTAAGATCCATAAGTGGTGATGTTTGCATCTCGATGGAGTTTTATACCACAGCCTTCTTGTAACTGGTAAAACTAGACTTGGAAATAAAACTCAGATAAGAGGAATAAAAATCTCATCGATGATGGAGCAAGTCTTTCTTGGGTTTTGCTTGCTGCTCAGCTCTGTACGCTGCCTCTGCCTGCTGGCACTCACTCTTTTTTTTAGTGCACCATTTGCATAAACATTGAAAACCTATTTCACTGTGGGTTTTGAGACTGGTTATCCTTGCTTTTGTACTTAATCCATTTTAATTGTGGAAGAAAATATTTTTTCGTCTCCCATCTCCTATTTTAATTGAGGTTGTAGGCTTAGCAACTGCTTGTAATTTGGAGATTAACCAAATAGTGCTGTTCCTTTTACTGTACCATTTTCCATGGAACAAATAAAACAGCTATGTTGCTCTTAAAAAAGACAAAGAAACAAATCACCACCACCGCCAAAAAAACCTGCAAACACCAGCAGTATATAAACCTGAACGTCTGTGAGGGAGACGGGATTGGCACTGTCCCTTTTCTCCTTGCAATCCCGCAATTGTTGAAGGTGTTATTTTTTCTTGTGAAAAATGTCTGTAGTGCCAGACAGGTAGTTACTAGAAGAGACATTGTGGACTGCTTCTTTCCTGTCATACCCTTTAAAGCAGTTGGTTATCAAGTTTTATAGCAAGTTTTCATAGAGACTGGATCAGAGAGTAATCTTAGCAATTTGAACTCTGCACATTCCCAGTGCTTACATTTCAGTTCTAGATATGATTTGTGTTATTTATGCAATTTCACATCTAGTAAATGTGCCTCATTATTCATGTTTTTGAAACATTGAAACTGTATTTTTTAGGAACACACACCCCACACCCACACACCCTCCTTCCCCCATGTCTTTCTATTGCATTTGTAGAGTATGCATCATAATATGTCTGGGAGTTTGAAACACGTTACCAATAAAGAATGGCAGCAGATGTGTTAGCTGTTGATGATATTACTTTGCATTAATTCTATATAATACCTAGATTCTTGAGCAGAAATGAGAGTCCTGAAAGCAGTTTGGCCAGCACTTACAGGAAACATTTGCTTTTCTGAAGGCTTTCAGTTGTGAGGTTTGCAGAGTTTAAAGAACTTGTGACAGTATAGAATCATAGAATCCCAGATTAGAAGAGACCTCAAGGATCATCTCTTCCAACCTTTCTTGGCAAACGGTGACCTAAACTTGATGGTCCAGCTCCCTGTTCAGCCGTATCTTAAAAGTGTCCAACACTGGGGAATCCACCACTTCCCTCTGGGGATTATTCCAATGGCTGATTGTTCTCATTGTGAAAAATTTTACTTATTAAAAGGTCTGACTATGTCTAAGACCGCACAAGAGTGCGGTCAGAACCTCCCTGGGAGTAACTTGTACCCATTAACCCCTCATCTTCTCCATGTGGCTCCTTGTGAAAAGAGAGTCTCTGTCTTCTTTCATATCCTCTGGCAACCGTTATCATTGTTGAGGGACAGTTCTTTGTTTCTAATGACACAGAGCTTAGGGTTAAAGTCATCCATGACATTGACAGTATGATGCAGTGATCTGTTTGACATGGCTGTATGTGCAGCATAAGATCTAGCTTTTCTCTTTTTTAGCCCTGATTGCTATCATAATAAAATCATATTTCTGTTCATTATCTGTTAAATGCACTCCTTAGAATTGACAAACATTGTAGTTGCTGTACTGTAGATATAAAGAATAACTTTATCCTTTCTTATGGTAGTAGAACAAACCCACTGCATTTTCACATTTGTGTCTTTCTAGAGAGAGTGACTGAATTAAGAGTTCCTCCTTCGGAAATCACTCCTTTTAAATCATTGCACACAAGTAAGCACAACAAAGGGTTTTAGGAGAACAAAACCACAACCTAGCTGTTTCTCACCGTCAGTCATTGTTGGAAGAAGGAATATGAAAAAATCTTGAGCTTCAGTCCTTTTTGCACTATTCCCACTTGTAGGCTTAATTTCAAAGGAAGAAGTATTTTCAGTAGTATCACTGTCATCTCTTGAATTCTTAAAAATATTTAAGAGTTAACAGAAGATAGTGTGATAAAATGCTAAAACATAAACTCTAAAATACTTCAGTAGGTGCTAAAAGCCCCAAATCAGAATCTCACTCCTAAAGGAAGTGTTGGTACTCAGTGGTTTAGAAGACTTCTTGTTATCTTAGATTTTTGTTGTCTTTGGAGTTAGTAGATCTCTTTATAAGGGGAAGGACCTCACAGCATGCATTATTGAACGTGAGACCTGATCGTTATGATTTCTCCTATGTTTAGAAGTTATAGGGTATTTAAGGATTTCTGTCTTACAAGATATGGACAGTTTGTGTTTGGAGAGGGCAGAAATGCTTCAGATGTTTCTGTCTCATCAGTTAATTACCAAATGTATCTTGCTTTGCACTGCAGAACTTCACTGATAAATAGACTTGTTTTTCTCAAATATGCCTTCTAAATATAGAACAACTCAAGCTTGCTTGAATATAAAAAGTCAGCACTAAATCTTTGACTTTCCCAAGTTTTATGGTCAAGGAAGAGTTTCTGTATGGGCTCCTCTGCTGTACCCAGGAAAGGATATATGCAACCTAAATATTGGTTCCCAAATCAAACTAATAATAAATGGTGCTGTTGGCCATAGTGTCTTTGAGAGCTGAAATAAAGAAAAGTTAGTGCCCAGATATTTTTCCTTCTCCTGTCTTAGGTGCATTTCATCAGCTTTGAGCTTCAGGAAGGTGGTGCAAATCTTTCATATTAGAGACTTGTTTAAAAAACAGGATTAGACATAGTCAGACCTTTTAATAAGCTCCCAGTATCCACTCTTGCATGCTTATGTCATTAACTGTACTGCTGAATACTTTCAGGAAAGGCCACTTTTGCTTGTCACTCTTAAAGGAATCACAGAGCCAGTAAAGATCGCATTTATACATCTCTGTGCACACAAAACCAACCTTAATTTAGTTTCTGACTTTAAGTAGAGAAAGCTGTTTTAGAACTGAGGTGAAAAAGACCTCCATCCACTAAATGTATGTTTCAGTTGGATGTTTCACTCATACCTTCAAGTGGAAACTTAGTAAACTAATTCAAGATTATGTTCAGTGTCGGAACTGGAAGTAGCCAGGTGTCTGCTGTGTGACTGTGGAGGTTCTCGAGGTGTCTGCTGAAGTCTTATGTCCTGCACTGACTCTGGGCTGGCTTTATACCACTGACAGTAAATTGGTACTCTAGCAGGGATAAGCCTGATGAAATATAGGAACCACTGACTACAAATTCTGGACCATGAGCTGAGATTGAGGATTCTGGGGAAAAAAACTAGCAAAAGCTCAGCTATGCTAACAGAAATAAAATAATGAAAGGCTCATTTTTCAAACATAAGTTCATTTTGCTTTTCTCTTTGCTTTGTTGGTTAAAAAGCCTTTTCTGACTGCAGAATGGTTGATTTAACCCAACTAATTTGATAATTGGGCAGGAATAACGCTTGAGTTTTTTCTTGTGATCTCCTTAAATTTGCTGAACCAAGTGAGAAGTTCTTTTGCAATTCACTATTCAAATGATTGGGGTTTGCAATGTCTGATTTACCTTCTCTAGCAATACTCAGGTATTCAGTATGGCTAAAAGCTAGTTGCATGCGTGGAAGATGAAGGTGCTTAATGTGTACAGAAAAAGTTGACAGTGAATCACTAAAGGACATAAATATTTTATTTTTTTAACTTCTGTTTTCTTGATAATTAGCTTGAGAAGTGTTACTGTATGTGGGGGTATTCTTAAATAATACTTTTGAGTTAGCATAGTTTGTTTCAGAAATTCTACTTTAAAAGGTATGCTTTACATAGCCTGAATTACCTTGAAAAACCGTCTTCAATTCCTCCCCCTCACCATGTTGCTGTTTTAATAAATAAATTATTTCAGTACTTTAAATAGGGAAGAACAAGACAATAAAGTTTAGTTTTTAAAATAAACTTATTTTCTACTGGATTAAAAAAATGTCTAGCACCATTGATTAGACTGTTTTGAGTGTAATCCAGACAGAGGTTAACACTGTGAGAGCTACTTACCTCTTTTAATTTGTCACTGTTTGTTCCTTGAAAATAGTGCTGTGGCTTTTCTTTGATTTTTGCCATTGGCAGTTGCAAATGTAAATGTTAAAATAAAGCTAACTTTGTAGGCAGAGACAGGTGTACTTGTTCAACAAATTGATCACAAATGTATCAGACACCTGTTATTTGATTTCCACAGCAGAAAAGAGCAAATATTTTCTTAGAACTCAGCTTGAAGTTTGGCTGGATAAGTTTATAGTAAAAGTTTGTGTCCTTGTGCTGGAGAAGGAGGGGAAGAAAAGCAAAATAACCTTTTGTTTAGAAGCCCTTTCTGTTACAGAGTTAAAACAATCTCAAAATTACAGTGTTCAAGTAAAGCATTTTCTTTAGAGGTAATCTTTATGAAAGACAGAGGAAGGGTGGTTCTGATTTTTAGGTTTAGGGTTCTTTGCAAAGCTTTTGCCAAGGGGCACTGCATCTGCGCTATCATCCTCCATGGTGGAGAGCTGTGTCTGCAAGGTTCTCATCCCACAGAGATTGGCATGATGGTTATCATTTAGTTTTCATATGAAATGTAAATTCAAAGGATCTTTAAAACCAGTTGTAAACTTTCTGCAGGCTTTGGCATCTTGACTAAAACACCTGCTGCGGAAGAGAAGTGCTCTTCAGATTGTTATCTGTGTGAAAGTGAAAGGAAAGGGTGGGGAGCAAGTAAGCAGGAGAGTCCAAGAGGAGACAAAGCAGCCTTGCCTGAAGCACATGTTAATCAAAGGAGATCAAAGGATATGATGTCAGTTTATAGAGAAACAGGTCAGGCAAGTCCAGGTAGCTCAGGAAGCAGGATACTAATTATTCACAGAAGAAAGTCGGGTATATGGTTACTGTGCTACAGTTGGAAGTCAGGAGGTCAAAACTTGCACAGCAACCAAGTCAACTTGATAACACGGCTTGGCTCCTTACAGGGAAGTTTGTTGTTTTCTCGAAATGGGAGAAAATGAATCTAGTGTACCAAGTCCATCCCAACAAGGTAAGCACACGCAACCTGTGAAATGCTGTCCTTTGTGGAGGATTGAGGCACTGTTAGTCTCTCATGTGGGAGCTTGTTTAGCTGTCGGCTGTTGCAGTGTGTGCTGCATGTCTGCGCGAGGGGATGTGTTTTTGCATGTGTTTTGGAGAAAGCAGGAAATCTTCATCTCTCATCTCTGCAACATGCTGCTCTTAAAAAAGCACTGCATAAAGTTAAGAGAGTAAGGGAAGGTCTGATAAGATTGTGTAAGCGTTTGGCTCTGTATTGTCAACAAAGGTTGCTTTAAACTGAAGGTGAGCTGTGGATGTTGAGGTTACCGTTCTGTAGCTTAGTTCAATTTTCTGCAAATACTTTTTGGATAGGAAATGCTTTGCACAACTGCTTTGCAGAAATTGAGTACCTGTTGCATGTGAGCAGGGCATGGCAGGTGCATAAAGATGAAGGATATTCTTTCCGTTTTGCATTCTTGGCTTATTTCAGGTTGTTGCCTTTTTCTCTTTCTTTTTTATATATTTTTTTTCTCCTTCTGTGGGCTGTGCTAGGGTAGCACCAACACATGCATGCAAAACAGCCCTTGTAAGCAGTTGTGTGACTAACTGTTAGAACAGAGTATTTTGTCCTAGGTGTTTTAAATTTTCCGTAGAAGCCTGAGCACAAGAGTTCGTAAATCTTTATTGGTCCTTCTTTTGCAGCATTAACGTCAAGTTTTGGTTTTGGAAAGAATGTTTTGCCAGTAGCTCTTTTTCTTTCAACAGACAATTTTAATGTCCCAGGAAATATTATCTTCCTGAGGAATTATTCCATTATTTTATCTTCTTAACATTCAGTGGTTTTTTAACCCTGACGTACAACCCATGCTTTTCTTTTGCTTGACTTTACCAGTTTCTTCCTGGCCTCTTTCTCCTGCTTTACATACCAGCAAGGAGTAAAGCTTAGTATCTGCTTTGTGTTTTGCAAGAAACCACAAGCTATTGTAAAATTTGCAAATGATTTTCCAAGAGCTAATATGGTAACTTTTGTAATCAATGAGAAGATATGCTACTATTTTTTCCCTTGAAGTTATTCTTTATATACATGCATGCATGTTATACTGGGATTCAAATACATGTCAGACTTATGTTAGTTGGGAATAACTCTGTAAAATGCCAGAGAAGACTGAGAACATTTTGTTCACCACCAACTTTTATTTCAGTGCTTTTTTTCTTTCTTTTTTTGGTGTGTGTCAGTAAGTACGTACATACTGCAGCGAACATACAATAGCAAATTAAGTTTTCATCCAGATTTTAATTTTGAAAGATCAACAGTAATGTTCAGTAGCGTCTGGGTCTAAACGCCGTTTCTGGGATGTTAATGAAAGAATTGGTGTTGTTTCTTTCTTCATTCAGGATCTGACTTGAGGTAACAGGGGTATGTGGTTCAGAAATACATCCAGCCTAATTCTTATCTTAGTTTTCATATTTTAAATCGGGAGCTATTTCATTGCTGCTAATATAATTATATTGATAAAAATGATGTGAAATGTTTTCAGGCCCATTGTATTTTATACAGGTTTAAGTTAGCTTGGTCAAAGAGATTGCTCTTGATTTGCATTAGTGGAAATGGGACAAGAATTATGTCTGTAGAGTAAATAAAAATGTTCTGTGTGTACACACATGCAAACACACACATACATCCCCAGTGTAATTTTTTTCTGTTGCTGTCAATCTGATGTACTGGGTTATTTCCGTGTGTGCTTGTTTTTAGAAACTGTCCAAAATAATTGGTGATTCAACTGGTATTTTTTTAAGGAAAAAAGGTGGAAAAATTAACATAACTCAAGATACCTGTCAAAATCACTGCTAGTGAGACAACTTGCATTTCTTTTCATTTTATTTATTTTTGGAGAACTTTGCACTTGTATGAATTACTAGAGGTGCCAGATTGACAGCCCTGGAGGCTGACTTCACTTATTCATTAGCAAAAGAGATACCACCTGGGCAGCAGGTGCACAAACCTACTTGCTATGTGTGCTATACCCGTGTGTCAGTTCTGCTGTGGAAAGAAAAACCCTCCCTTTCTGAGGATCCAGAGGTTTCAGTCCTGTTCACTCCTTGCTCTTCCCTGCAGCATTTTCTTCTAATGGTTTTGTGATGATTGGGTTTGTGTGCTAAAGACTATGACAGAGACCTTTATTTGATTTTACCAAACAGCCATCAGATGGTGAAGAAGGCTTGGGGCTTACATAAGTCAGTAATTCTCACCATCTGGTCAATCAGTAAATGTAAGGTCACTCTGCTGTTACAGCATTTTTGTTTTGCACCAAATACATTAAGCACAGAGAATAAATTAGCTCTTGATTCTGTTCTGTTGTTATTCTGCTATTTCTGTAAATGCTTCAGACCTCCATTTCTGCGGAGGCTTGCAGCCTGGGTGTGACAACTGAAAAGAGCAAAGCCCAGAACAATAGGGCTTTGACTGCCAGCCATAAATTGATTCCGCATTCAGTCAAGCACACTTAGAGCCCTTCAAAAATGCACTGCAACTAACTGAGAATACCTTGTGTTTTTGTGGTGGTTTGGGTTTTTTGCTTTGTTGCTGTGTTTTTTGCTGTTAGATTCAAGAGCTGTTCTTTCGCGTGAGTTGTTATTTTCAATCTTCCTGTGAACTATGTGCTGTTCACTGCACCACAAGATGTAATTAATGTAAATATTAATTTTATGACACTGTATATAAGTTGTAATTGATTTTACACTGCAATGTATTGTTAGATGATCATAGTAGTTTTGCTCACGTGCTAAGTGTGTGTAATCCATGCTTGCCTCTCTGGCCCACAGAGGACGGAGTTAAATTGACAAATTCAAGTTAAAGCAGCTTTTTCTTTCAATTCTCAGGAGGCACAGTAAGTGAGCAAGAATGAGAGGAATTGTATGACCGTTACTAATATACCATCCTGAAAAATTTATTGGTTTTTTTGTCAGAGCTCCATTATGTGCTGTTTATTATCATATCTAAGGTATTTCTATAGATGGTTTAATTATATATATCAGTAATATAAACATATGATTAAATAAGCATAATAATTCTTAAAATAATTTCCAGCAAGTTCAGCTCCCTTCCGTAATTAATTCGGGTTTGGATCATCTCTGAAGCATGTGTTCCTTAGGGTTTGTTCTTGCGTTCCATTGTTGATTTTTAGATCAATATATATGTAGTCGCATGAAACATTTACAGACTGGATCTAAAAGAAACAGCTACTAGTTTTTGATGAGAAAAATGATAGGAAAATATCAAGAGCCTACATGAAGAACATGGCATGCTTGCATGGGGGGGGTGGGCAGTGAGAATTAAAAAGGGAATGTCTTAGAAAGCAAATTTAAAATGCTGTCTTTTCAGTCTCAAGTTCCCCTTTTTGTAATGAGGGCTTCTTGGCCACTAGGTCTGGGCTGCTTGCTAGGCTCTGAAGGATGATTTTCTTTCAGGTTTTTTTGGATTTTTTTTTGAGCAGGACTCTGAATAATGCTAATGAATGCTGTAATCAGCTGCAGTTATTAGCTGTGGGGTTCTCTAACAAGATGTGGTAGCTCTGAAGGACCACTATAAAAATGCTTCCTCCCCTTTTGTGTTTGATGACCTCATTTCTCAGAATTGCACCCTTCCCCTCCCCCCCCCATTTGGTGTTAGCAGAACACCCTTGGGTCCCTTCTTCACTCTATTTGAATGATAATAGTGAGGGTTTCCTCATACGCAGATTGGCTCTATTCCCCAACCAGGTACAGTAACAATAGGTAATTTAAAATAATTCATTTTATTGCTGCCTCCTGTAGATTTTTGACTTTCATTTCAAAGTGGTGAATCTAGAGAGCTGGAGAAGTATGTTCTGATCACTATCCTGGTGCTGTGAAGAATATGAGATTCAAATAGTCCCGCAGAGCCATCAGCAGCTGGATCAGCACAGAGCCCTCTTTTGACTTCAGCTGAAGTTATTTGAACATTTTCAGGGTGCTTTTAACTCTTTTATCACGGATATACCTTTTTTTTAAAAAAAAGAAAAATCTTTAATTTGCAAGTTTATGTGTGCTCATGAATAAGGATTTGGGGTTTCAGTTCTACAGAAATATCCTCAGTAACATAAGCCTATTGAAACTGAGAAAACTGCGTAAGCTGAAGCATGATAACAGTGAATCTTTCCACTGGTGAGAATCCACTGTAGAACTGGGTGTCAAGCCCAGCTCCCAGTCTGCTTCATATTATTATTGTTTTGCTGTTATAATCTTTTCCAGTTCTTAGAGGTATTTTGCACATGATTGCATCCTAATATATATGCTTGAAAATGAAACAAGATAACAACATCTTGCTGTAATAAATAGAACTGAAATTGAAAATATAGTGAATGTCTAGTGAAAGGATGATGTTTGCAAGGAGTCCGAAAACTTTTCCTCATAATCTTGATCATAAAGCTACTTTAAGCTTTGAAATTCTACCAAATGTACAAATAAGCTCTTGTCAGCAGGAGGTTCTATCAGATTCAGTGTTTGCCACTCAGGGAAGCAGTCCAAGGGAAGTTGTTGGTTTTTCCCCCAGTACATCATTCTTCAGTGTGTGTGGTAAGTGTTATGTTTATTTTGGCCACTCCCATACCTCTTTTCTCTGAAAGTATGTCACTTACTGGAGAAAAGTAAAGAACTGAGGCTAACACAGAAGGAATATCAATGTGGTTTCAGCAGTTCAGGCAAAAGAAACCAAAGTTTATGTAAACTACTTCTGCAGGTATGACACTAGTTCATAATTTTAAGAGTACTCTGCATTTGTAGCAGATCCTGACAAGGTCTCTTTTTCCTTCTCCTTCAAGTACTGGAAGTTTTCTGGCAGTGGCTGGAATGGAATACAGGGATTGTATTCCATGGCCCTTTTGAAAAAGGTGGTGGTGGTGAGGGGCTTTACTTTATTTGTCTTTTTCCTTTGCTTGAAAAACAACATCTTCACTGATCTCCATCACAAATAAAGTGGTATAATCCTAGGACAGTATCTTAAAAAGCATTCTGTCTTGCTGTGGGTTATTGAAATGTTCTTTCTAAAGGCAAGCAAGGTGTTTTCTTCACTGCAATATCACTGTGATCAAGGTATTCAGATTTTTTTTTTTCCCCTAAATGTGTATATTTCTTTGTTTTTTTTTCTCTTGATCAGTCCCTTCATACTCATGATATTGCTACTATTCCATTCGATTTATGGACATTGTATGACTAAATATAGTGATGTTACATTGTAATATAGTATGCTTTATGTAATGATGAAAAAGTAGGATAAAGTAGACTTCACTGGAAAAATTTCTACTTTTTAATTATTATATGTGGGTAGCTTTTGCTCTTGGGTTGTTTTTTCTGTACCGCTGTCATGGGTACTTAAGTTGGATTCAAGCCAATACGAGAAACATCAGTTACTTAGGACATCTAGGCAAAAAAAGAGTACTGGCACAATACCTGTACAATAATGCTCTCCTGTGTAGTATGTATTGAGGTTTGAAAACTTTGAAACAGGTCATTGGAGATCTGTTTCAAATGTTTTTCTTAGTTCTCCTGCTAATTCCTAGTGGTTTGAGGTGATTCTCTGCTTTTCCAGATTGTCATAATATATATGTTGTTTTGTACTGTAAATCCAGAGGTACATGAATCAACTCTGTAATAGTGGAAAGAAATTTTTAGCAAGCAGTTGAGTAATTTTCCATCTCTCTCATGTTTCTAATCATAAGGCCAACCAGGCTGCTGGGGGAAGAAGGCATACTACTTGAATTCACCCTTCTGAAACTATTTGTGAATTGTTGAACTAAGAGTACACTGTGAAGGCCGTCAAACAGAATATGATAGATACAGGAAATGTTACGTCATGTCATTTGCACATGTCTTGGAAAGAGGTTAAGTGCACTATGTGAAGACTTTTGTGCTTTCTTAGTGGTGGTGGTGTTGTCATACAGGTTTCAACAGAGATTGCGAGCATCCGTATTCATGACAAGAAGTTAAAATTTGGCATGTGTACAAAATTGGGGGATTTTGGATATTTTAACCTTATTTACTAAGGAAATGAGGCTTATGCTATCTCTGTCAGATGAATATGAAAATATTCAGGCAATTTTTGGGTATTTTGGGTGTTCTTCTGGAGGCGTGTTATTCCAAAAGATTATATTGGTGATCTGTTGATTTATGCAGCAGCAAATGTAGCTGAATATATGTCTTAGGTATGGGGATTGTGGAACGCAGACAAGTTTAATTACTTTTCTATGACTTCAGATCTTCATAGGGTAAGATTAATTTTTAATTACACAGAAAGCTGTGCAACCCTGGGGAAGTGTGGACATGTTCACACTTACAGAACAAAATATTGGCTGATTTACTAAAGAAGGGCACATGTTTGCCAGAAACATTGTGATTTCAATACCTGTTTTGGTATGTTCTAGCTCTCATAATTTCAGAGGAAAAAAAAAACAAACCAAACTCTCTGTAAGGGTGTAGGTTGGCTGGTTTTAATGTCTGGAACATAGTTGTGATGATTTTTAGGAATCTCATGGTTTTGGAATATGTAGAACTGGGAACAATAACTGAAAATCTCTTCCTTTTGCATTTAGTCATCTGTCAGAAAAGCAAGAAAGATTTACTTGATCTACACCAGGAGAGTAACTAGAAACCATTAGAAACTAATGGTTAGCTTCAAGGAGACTTTTTCATATTCTTCCCTGTCAAGAAAGATGTGCATGTTCTATGTAATAGTGCTGGAGCTTTTTGCTGAGTTTTTAAACTTTTGTTTCTGCGAAGTCCATCGTCTCTACAGTCACATCTACCTCAGGATGGTATTTCAACTGGTACAGAGACGCGGGGTACCTTTGGACCTGCATTGGTGCTGGGGGTCTGTTCTTGCAGACTCTTACTGCAGCTGCTTCTGCCTTTTTCCAGTTTCATGCTTCCAGTTATGTTTTGGTCATATACTGAAGCCCTTCTTAGCATTCAGGAGAATAAAAAGCATAACGTAAGGCTAACTAAATCTGTCCCTGAGGAAACAGTCATAGGGAACAGAGCTGAGGTTTTTTAACCTGAATGTTACTGTGAATCTATAGTGCTAGGCATAGTTTTATAATAACTGGCTTTGTCAATTTGTATATACATTCATCTTTTTCTTCAAATAGTGCTAGTATGAAAGTGGCATTTCTGCTGTCTGCGTAAGCTCAGATTTTATATGCCTTCATAACGCAATTAAGTTTACCACATTTTATTCCTGCTAGACCTGGAAAGAGGGGCTGAGTCAGACTGTATTTGTTCTTGTGCTTCATCATCAGAAATGTTTACCAGCTTCTTAGTTATATTTTATTTGTGAGAACACAATGAAAGTAATGGGGTTGCACTGGTTTCAGAGGGTCTAATTTAGCTTGTGTTGTTATTAGCATTGATTGAGACATACGAGCAAGAAATAATCTATTTGACTTCCATTGCCGAAGGCTGAGTTTTTAGGGCTGACAGGAAACAAATATGCATCTTTTCACTTCTAAACTGAGTATATTTGGCCTGAAAGTTTGAGAGTTACCATAAACCCAGATCATGGCAATGGTGGTTGTACAGCAGAATAGTCTTTTCTCTCTCCTCATAGAGGTGATGCTTAGATGTCCTTGATCCACTGCGCTCTGTTCTTGTTTGCTCTCCTTTTTCTCTTCGTGTCTCTTCTCAGTATGCCTTTGTTGAAAGACCGTATAGGTGGACAGTTTGAATTATAAATACAAAGACATTCCAATATGCCATTAAATTAAGTTACAGATACCATATTACTCCAGCTCCTGGCAGTGTTGATGGCTCTGGTACGTTGCATGACATCCCTAGAATGTTGCCCATGTGTAACAAAGGCTCTGACGTCTCTGAAGGACTGTAAGTTCAGTTCTCTGTTAATTCATGAACATTCTGGTCATCCAACCTGTAAAATGCAGTGTAGTTGATGGTTAACTAGCACATAATTATGTAAACTCATGTCCTCTACGTACCTAAACAACAAAATGTTTGTAACTGTTGCTTTGCCGATGCAGAAAATTTTTCCTCTTTACTGTTTCTATACTCACCAGTTTACATGTAAAAACTATAAAATCCTTTATATATCCATAAACATAATAAAAATGCTACCTGTCATAACTTTGACTTAGTCAATAATTCTAGGTTTAGCCTGAGGGGTTGAAAGGAAAATTATTCCTGTTACAAATTTTAATTATGCCATAAACTTTGGGAAATAGCTATTGATCTTCAGCATCTGGCATCAGAAATGTTGTCTGCTTTTTTTTTGGTTATTTAATTTGCGAGTAGCATTGTCATATAGGATAAAAATAACAAATGTCACATGAGATGAAGATGTACCATATGCAAATGAGAATATTTTGATTTGTTTATGTTCTAAAAATATTATATTGCTGAAGAATTTTTTTGTTTCTTACCATATTCTTTTTAGCTATCTCCAGAGAAATTTGCATTTGAGATGCAAGAAAGCAAATTCTAATTCTATCAGAGACCCTGTCTCACCATGGGATATTGTAATGTATGCAGTATGTTTCTTGTCTTATAGGTACATTTAAAACTTCAGTTCAGTTGACTCTTCTCTGTTGTGGAAAAATTGTAATTTCAAGGGCCAGATGAGACAAAGGATGGAACCTTATTTCTGTACTTCTTGCCTTAAATCTGGGCTGTTAGACAATGACTGTTAGTGGGGGGGAAAAAACAAAAAAGAAAAAAGAAGAAGTCTGGCTTAAAATAGTAACACTGAAATTCTGGTCTGGTATGATATCAGCAGCAAAGATATTACTCTTCAGCACAGTGAGCTCTTACTGAGATATTGCAGAGTAGGAGGAAGAGGTTTTTAACGTGTTTGAATTTCACAGCAGCGTGTAATGAGGGCAGCATTTGAAATGCAGACTACCTTTCTAATCATAATAAGGCCTAGAGCCAAATGTGTTGTTTCATGGCATGTCTGCTTATGGTTCAAGATGTTTTACTGTAAGTGGAAGAAGAGGGAGACCTTGGGTGATCCCCAAAACCAGTCATTTTAGGTGAATGGAAACACAGGCTATACTCTTATTAAAATTTCAGTACAAGGATCCTTATAGGCAGAGTAGGATAAAGGCTTTTTTCTTTTTCCCCATCCAAAATGCTCTTTGAGGAGATGCTACTTGGTGCTCTCCTCCTGAGTTAAATGGAGGAAAGATAGTTGTTCTATCCAGAAGTGAAGCTACATAGAGAAAAATGGCTCAGAGAGCTCCAAATAACTGGCTCTTGGAAGTATGACTGAGGGCAACTCTCCATGATGGCAAAGACTGATGGAGATTCTGACTCCTGAGTGGGTGTCTGTGAAACCAAAAAGTGCTTGCTTTTTTCTCTCTGAAAGTCTACATTGTGTAAAGCAAGAAGGTAGTTTGTGTGATCCCAAGTATTGTGCCAAATTAGTGCTATTTTAGTTGGCTCAATACAAAGATACGGTGAACCTAATTTTAGTGCCAAATACTATGCTGATGCATCTACATTAAAAGTAAGAATAGTTTTAAAGCTATAGCATGGGACTGGGCTGTGCTGTGCTGTGCTGTAAAGGAAACTCTCAGAACATCCTTGAGAAATACTGCACTTTTCTCCCTAGATACACCTATATCCCTTTTTGCTTGTTAGTTTTACTTAGAGTCTCATCTTTTTATCTTTCTGCACCCTGTGGTGAGTGCTGATACCAAGCAGCATCTCAAGTTTCTCATACTTTTTGCACATTGCAGCGATGCTGTGACCTCTTAATGAATAAGTAGACTAAACAAAGTAGGACAAAAACAACTTCAGAGAGGCAGCTTGTAGTAGCTGTTGCCAGCTCTTTGGCAGGAAGTTACTCCCTTGTAAGAGTATCTGCCAGTGGCCTATTGATGCTTGAACCTTTCTGGCTGACTTTAGTCTGCCTAGCCTTGTACAAAAGGGGTAGGAAAAATATCATAGAGGCTTGCAGGCATTTAAGGTAGCCAAACTGACAGGTTGCACTCCAGCAGGTAAACGGAATCCTATTAAGAGCACACAGAGATAAAATGTGTCATGTGAGTGTCGAGTGTTTTGTTGGGATGAACCTTGGTGAGGAAGCCAGCTGTGGCCATTTCAAGGGCACAGTGCAACAATGCGGTTTCTAAAGGTTTTCTATAGCAAGTTCTGACTTAAATATTTTCTTATAAGACTAAAAATCTAAATCAAAACATGCATCTGAATTCTCTTTTTGGAGCAGGACTAAGGTGGCATCTCTGTCTGACTGCAGAGCCCTCTCTGTAAAATTAGAAACACCTCACCATCTCCAATTTTGTTTTCTCCAAAGAGCCCTAGTGCTACTTGAGTAATACTTTTTTGTCTTTCATTTTCTGGGAAGAAAAAATAAATGGTGTTAAATGTATGCATTTTCACAGAGGAAAAAAATCATTGAAATGCCTGGTTCTCTTTTTAAAAACCTTCCAACAGTTTGAGAACCCAGACCTGCCTTGATTTTTTGCTGCTCTGCAGTTAACCTTTAGACATTTGATTTGGGCCTTGTACTCCTGAAAAGTTCTGCCATTTATGTATTGAGCTATTAATTTTGGTGACAAAGGGAAGCTAAATACCTTGAAAAATGCAAGCTCTGATTTTTTTATATACTCCAATTTTTTTACATATTGTTTCTGGCTGGCAGGTCAGATTTGTACTGAAGCCATATGCGGCAACTGAAAATTCGTATTGGTGTATCACTGCAGTTACTACTCTCAAGGCTTCACACCAGAAAACTGTTAACTTTCAGTTGATGATAACAGAAGATATTTTATAATAAATTGTGAAATAACCTAATCATCTGCAAAAGGTGTAAATATTTTGTATTAAAATGAAAGTAATTCTTTCTTTATTTATTTCAGCAAATTGGTTAGGTAAGACATACAATTACCTGGCTTTTGCTTTGGAGGGATGTGTGTTTGGTGTTTGCTAAGACATGGTGTCTGCTCTAATAATAGATGACTGCCACTAAATGTTCCGATGTTTGTATGTAGTCCCTACAGGCTTCTTTTTTGAGTACAAGAAGAAAGTGGTACCTTGCACGTCTTAAATGTAGGTGCTGAGTGGTAGTCTGAAGACTTAAAGGTGTTGATCGTTTAAGATAGAATGGGACTTGTTTTGATTTTTGATTGAATAATGGATTTGCAGTATGGGTTTGGGTTGTCCCCTTATCTTGCTTTGTGCAAATCACTTGTTTCATTTTTTACCTTAGACTCTCATTTGAGATGGGCAGATGGGAACTGCTTGAGCTCTGTGGGGTTCAAATCTGCCAATAATTCTCAAGTGCCTTAAGGATTACTTGGAAGTATCTTTGTGGTTTTAATTGACTCATTTCTAACAGTAAAAGAGAGTGTTCAAAAGAAATGGAAAAAGCCCAAGTCTTCTATGCAAAAGAAAGCTTTCCTAAGATGTGAGATTAGAACGTGCTGAGCTATTAAAAATGAAGAGTAAAATTCTTACCATGAAGGATGGGAACTGAAAGCTTGGGAGAGAAAGATGAACAAAATGAAGAATATGATAATTTGTTCGGGAAGCACTTCTGCTGCAGTCATGGTCAGTTATGAAGGCTGGTGGCACCAGCCTTCCTTTGCACTGGAAGGAACCTAAAAACATGGAGTAAGTTTCCACCTTCCTGAGAATGTTTCTTGTTTCAAGGCAGACCTTTCAAACACCCTGTTGCCTCTCTATCCAAAATGCTGTAGGCACTGTGCTAGTAACACTATTATAAACCAGGTCTAAATGTGAGTCTTGATGTAATTATTTGTGTATCTCCTTCCTGTGTCATGTAGAAGATTCAGGACAGGTTTCTGGGTGAAAGAGGGTTTAGTTACTTCAGTGCTGTGTGTACAGCATATAAGTGAACAGTTTTCCTTTTATCTTGTACTTTAAAGCTCTATCTGTATCAGCCTAACATCTCTAAGCACTCTCCAGAAGTGATCTGGAAGTGATGGGTTCCCTGTACATCAGTGTTGTTTTTTAATCTGCTTACGACATTCTCAAGTCATTTTATAATACAAATATCTATTTGCTACATAAAGGATTCTCAAGTTGGTTTGTTTTTTTGTTTGTTTGTTTGTTTTTTAAGTGGTTGAAAATAGACCTTTATCTATCACATTGATTTGATTTTTAGTTGACTAATAGAAATGCTAAATCTTTCAAGATGTCAAAAGTGTTGGAAAAAAATGTATCCCCCTAAATTTACATTAGTCAAATATTATCCTAAATGCAGTCTTTCTTAAATGTGAAAGCTGAGATTTGGATTATAAATGCATTGTTTTGTTTTGTTTATTCTGGTACCACTGTGTTTTGTATTTTTAAGGGTAAACTGTATCCTCCAGTGTTGACATGGATCCCTTAGAGTCAGGAAAGAGCAGGTACTGAAATTCTGGCTCTGCTGAAGTTGGTTCTTCATATCTTTAGGGTCCATAAACCAGTCTTACTACTGCACTCTTCAGTTGAAGATTAGAGATTGCTGGTTACATATCTGTAAATCATGTCCCAGAGCTGCAAGCTTTTGCAAGAACAGGAGTTAATTGATCTGTAGCGTGAAATCTGTCAAGTGGTTTGTGAGTATGTATATATGCACATACAATGCAGTCATCTTGTTTTGCCTACAGCCGTTTTTTCATGAATCAATAGCATGCAAAGCACATTGTCTGCCCACCTGGGATATGTCATTTTATTTTGTTAAATTTTCCCCTTCCCGCTGAGCATAACAGAGACAAATGGGACGAGCAGTGAGGGAAGCTTGTACAACACCTTGTTGTGCATGTTCTGTGTTACACACAGAAAAGCAGTGATTAAAGTTTACGATTGTTACACTTAGCTTGTTAGTAAATACGGCTTTAAAAAAACTAAAGAGATTACATTTCTTGCCCTTCCAATATGTGGTTGTACTCCTAACCTGAGAAGTTACTGGGACATTCTCAGACAATAATCACATTATTTCACCAGTCATCTACCTCATTCAAGAAAACTTTCAAGAGCAGATTCTGTGGAGGTGGAAGAGGTGGGTTTTCTTCTTTAGATTTACTTGAGAGCAAAAGAAATGTCAAATTGCTTCTAAACCCAAAAGGAGTCCTAGTGTCAAGATGTACATAGCCTTAGGGTATTGTGTTCTAGTCTTTGTTTTATTTAGTTTAAGAGGAGAGTCCATTGTCACTTTATTTCTGTCTATTGCTTTCTCTTCAGTGCAGACCAAAAGAAAGCATTTTACTGAATTTAATGCCTGTTTAATGCATGTAGGGTGACTAAATAAGGATATGGCCTGATAAAACCTGGCTTTTGTCTCTGTGTAAAAGTCAGCTGTTTGGTTTAACAAACTTGGATTGTTCCTTTTTTTGTTTTTTTGCTAGTTTGGTGTCAGCTGCAGCTGTTTGAACTGGATTGAATCTTGTATTGCAATTATAGCACAACTAGGAGATACAAGAAAGAAAAATCACCTTCATATTTCTGATGTGACTGTTGAAAAAAGTAAAATAAAATTGGTTTTCTGTTGTCTCGAAACAGATGTTTGATTAAACCCAATCATGAACTTGTACTCAGATTTAATTTATTGTTTAATTTTGTACCAGTCTTTTGTAAATAAACTGCCTCAGGAGCAAGTAAATAGGAGTTTTCTATATATTGCACACTTGAAATGGGGCTTCTTTCAGCAGAGTTAAGTATCCCAGGAAAAGGAACAAAATTGCTGATGAAGCAGGATCATGTATATAGATATTTGTCAGGGTTTAAAAGCTACAGTAATCTCAGTTTGCAGTACATCTCCACTTAAATCTGAGTAAT
This sequence comes from Coracopsis vasa, assembly GCA_026283785.1. Classification (NCBI taxonomy): domain Eukaryota; kingdom Metazoa; phylum Chordata; class Aves; order Psittaciformes; family Psittacidae; genus Coracopsis; species Coracopsis vasa. Next base: position 30,244 of record JANHGB010066402.1, on the reverse strand, counting down.
TGAGTTTGGTCCAAATAAAATCTCAATCTTCAAAACTCAGACTTTTAAAAGTGATTTTTGTGTCGCTTTTCTTGTTGTGGAATCCGTACCCTTGGCTGTGTTCAGGCATTTCATATGCACTGCAGCTGAGTATAGATGGATCTTAAGTGGAGGAGATGAGATACAGCTGTATCTTTAAATTATTTTTGACCAGATGTGAAATATCTGAAATTTCATGATAGTCATCTTGTTTTTCTGTACAGAAATTCTTACCTAATAAGCAAACACAAATGTTTCAGATTATGAGCCAAACCCAAGCTTTAATACTTTTTCTGAATTGTAGTCATGTAGTTTAGGAAATTACTGACATTATAAACACAAACATACATCTAGTTTTACTACTTATCTGGTTTGTCTTACTTAGCATAGTTGATTTGAATTGTTTCTCTTAAGGACTCCAGAAAAAATGTCTGCATTTCATTTAATTAACTTTATCTTCTGTATATTTCTTATTCAGAATTGGAAGAGGGAGCACTTAGTCTATCCAGTGACCTGTGTCTGGCTTTTCAGGGAAACAAAAAAAGAAATAAGTAATGTACTGACTATTACAATCCTAAAAAAAAACAAACCAAAACCAAAACCTACTAACTTTAGATCTGGAACATTCATTTGAGATAAAAAAACACAGTTGATGGTATACGACAGAAATGATTACAATTTATCCTGTTAGTATGCTTCTGTTTGATGGACTATTTTTAGCAAATATTTTTTCTTGTTTTCTGGGGGTTTATTATGGCATTTATGGTCTAAAAAGTGACTGGCTAGATTTTTCATTTTGTGTTAGTTGGTTTTGTTTCAGTATTTGTTTCAGGAAGTTAGCATTTTTTCTTTGAATATGCACATCTGTTGTAAAGAAGGAAAACTGATAGAGGCTTGATTGCTCACTGCAGTAGGAGAAAATTAAAATCCTGTGTTCTGTGGAATAGAATAGGAGCAGAATGCTGAGATAGGACATTTGAAAAAGCAGCATTTGAAATGTTACTGAGTTGTTCAGTTATCATTTGCAAACCCTGTAACCGTGAGACATTTCAGCCATTTTAAATTACTAGTGTATAAATGTTTAAATTATGCCAAATATAAAGATAAACATTTGTATTATGCTTCAAAATTTGAAGATCGTCAGTAACTTCCTATTCTTCGTAACGTTCAATTTCATGCAAGAGTAACTGATGTTTTCAGATGCAGTCAGTGATGCTGTGGCATCTGCAGAGCTGTTAGTTGGTAAGGGAGAAGAAATAAAAAAAATGATTTTGAATAGCGTTTGGTTGATTTACTAACGCCATTGGACAGTGTATCCCGTATTGCCTTATTAAACCCAAGCATTATCATATTAGTCATTTTATGTATCATCATAATTGTATAACTATTGTATGTTACATACCCAAGTTTGTTCCCATTAGCTTTAAGTCTTAAATCATTCAGGGCAGATTTTAAATTACATGTGAATTAAAATACTTTTTTTTCTTAATCAGGTCATTTTTTGCAAAAAGCTCCTTCAGATTTTTCTTCACCCATTATTAAAGTTTTCCTTTCTCAAATCAAAACTCAATATTTCTAAATAGTTTGTTGTCTTTTTATAATTAACTGAAATTAGGGCATAGTGAAAATGAGGTTTTAACTATTTTAATAGTCTTATTTGAAATTATTTTCTTCTTTCCCATAATGAATCAAATTTCTAATTATTTTTCCGGCTTAATAATTTGCATTGTTGTCTGGCTGCCTTGCATTTAATCAGCAAAAGTAACAAGTTAATATAACACCAGGAATCTTTCGGAAGTATCTATGTAGTGTTGCGACTGCTGACAGGGTATGGAAATTCACTGGAAATGATGGGCTCAGTCCACTGGGGATTTCATCTCTTGTCAGAAACACAGTGACTGGCATCTCAGGATCTTCAAGTAGAAGATACAGTAACCCAGCTCTGGTATGGGGCATTGTGCTTATCTAGGAAGCCACCTGCTTTCTGTCTGGATTAGTATGCGCTTCTTATTTTGCTTCTACCAGTAAGCAGCAGAAATATCTTTATTTTGGTAGGATCTGTTTACAGAAATGTCCGGGTTTATATTGTTGGTTTACATTTACTGTATTAACAGAAGGCTATGAGGTGAGTTGAAGTACTTTGCATGGTTAACTGCAAAATAGAAGTTTTCAACTAGTTCTCAAACAAACCCAGTAAAACCCAAACAAACCAAAAAGCAATTGGTAATCGGGCACTTCCTTTGGTAAGAACTTGCTGCTTACAAAAAGTTTACAGTTGTTCAGAGTTATGTATTAGGCAAAATACCAATTGTGAAATTGTATACTCTTAACTTCCTTGCTGTAGTTATGGTGCCAAAGATGCTTTAACACTAATAATGGTTCATACACTAAAAATAATAAAATATGAAGATAAAGTTGAGTGTTTGCTTTATGGTTGGTATTTTTTTTTTTTTTTTTTTTAATGGAAGCCCAGAGACTATACTCAAGTTAAAGGGATGATGCAGTCTTCATATTACCACAGTAATTAAATCAAAGTTTAAAAAAATAATTGATCCTTAATCTTAGAAAAATTAATTAAATGTTCTAAAAGAAACAGCAATAAAATGATTTTTTCAACAGTAAAGATTTCCACCCTGTAGGCATTTCTAATAAAGGATGGAAGGGTATTTCTGATAAAGAATGGAAGGCTTAGAGACTGTGGTAAAAAGAGGACTAGTAAGTCTTACTCATAATTCTTTGTTCGCTGTTTAAAGTGATGATAGCCATATTTTCTGTGTGATTGCATGTTATTTGCTGTCCAGTTGTCTCCTATATCTGTGAAGTATGCTAGGTAATAAATATTTGGAAAAGTCTGGAGTTTTACAATACTACAACAAGGAAGAATTGGCTAATCCTTGTTTGTTTTGTTTTCTTTTAACTACTTATGATCCCAAACTGAATCTTTAATTTTCAGTTGGAAAATGAAGTACCTGGGAAAGAAAGATAGAAGCATTCGAATGATATGATGGGGTCTATCCCTGTTTCTCTGTACCAGGTCTCTGCCTATCACACCACAAATAAAGAAATAAATTCAAAATCAGATGAGTTTCTCCCATCTGGTTATACCCTCTTAACTAATTCATAGACAATGGTAGCATAGGAAGAAAAATAACTCCTTTTAGCTTTTCCAGTGTTGCACGTATTTCACAAATAATAAAGCCTTAATTTGTCATTATTTCTTATAGTTTAATTTTGCTCTTAGTAATGTCAGGGCATAAAAAAAATAAAAACATATTGCAGTCTTTTTTTTGTTGTTGTTGTTTTTTTGTTGTTATTGTTTTTTGGGGTTTTTTTGTTTTGCATTTGTTAGTAGCAGATCTTTAGCAATATTTGCAGTTTGAAGTATATTTATTAAATCTATGTGATGGGGATGTTGCTGTGACATTTCTTTCCCAACTTTTAGGCCAGGTTGACTGTATTTTGTGTTAGAGGGAGGGAAGAAGTGGGGGCTTTGTGACATCAGAGCAAAGAAGCTTTATGACCTGATCATAAAAATGATTATTTTACACTGCCTGCATTAGGAAAGCCTTAAACACTCATTAGGGCTCCAAAGTCTTAGCTGTTATGAACCTGGCTATAGTTGCCATACAACTTTTACCTTTAGTGTTTTGATTTGATGCAGTAATAAAAGTATGGATATGAAGTAGGAAGTTTGTAAGTGCAAAAACAACAACAACTAAAAAGAAAATAAAAAAAAAATATCAGTAAATCAGTATTTTATTGTCCTTTGCCTTTGCAAAGTATTTTTTTTCTCTCTTTCTGTTAAAAGACACAAAGCTAATCCTACCCAAGACACTTTTTAAAATGCTCATGGAAGAAATTGTACCACAGGGACTCAAGGCTTAACCTGAAGTTACAGCACAGATTTAATGTGATACCAAGTATTATACTGGTGAGGCTACACTAAGTTGCAGCTGAGTGGCATGTGTCAGTAAGAAGGACAGGTGCATGATCTAAAGGATTTTTTTTCTTAAGTGAGGAACCTCAAGTGACATACTTGGATCCTAGCTGGGATGTCACATTAGTAATCCGTGAGTGCATTAAGGCCCGGAAATGGTGCTCTGACAGGCCTGTGCTTGTTGTATATTTGTGACTGTATTGAAACCAGGCAAGTCTGTAAAAGTGAAAACCCTTTTTTTCAACCTTCTCCAATATTTTCCTTGAGTTGTATTTTCAACCAGGTTTGAGATTATTACACCTGCTGTAATTATACTGGTAACAGTGAAACATTCCATGGTATTTTAACAATGCAGTGATATATTAAGACTTAAAACATAGTGAGTGCTGCTGTGCATGTTGCAGGTGTAAAGACTCTGCGGAGTCCAGCATCTCTAGGCTGTTGCTATTCTAATGCTTATTTGGCTGTTCAGAGGTCGTTATGGGTTGTTCCTCTCTTGAGAAACGTGTTGTGTGCTTGGTAAACATTACAGAGTTTTATTTAGAGGGTGCTGATAACAGACTTGATTTGCCAGTTTGCTTGATGCTAGATCATGTTTCCTGCTTTGCAGGCCCTTCTGTGTAGAAATTGGTCTAATTTACTTCAATTTAAATGTTAATGATCCTCTTTTTCTCGAAGAGGAAGGAACATGCACGAAGGGGAACATGCACAATAACTCTGAAAATAAAGATTTGTTCTCCTGACAATCCTAGTAATAACTTTATGTCTAAAAGTCCCCGTTTAGATGCTTGTTTTGCTGTTTGAAATTAAACTGGTTTTACATAGACAACTTTTTAAAGGCATTGATCAGAGATTAATATTTCAGACTTAATCTGAGAATATGTACATTTATTTGAAGCCAGTACAATGAATAAAAATTATTTGCTTTTGATATTGTCTGTTTTTTTCCCAGCTTTGCAGTAGCTATGGAGGCTTCAAAGTGCTTTACAAATCCTGGGGGCGGAAATGTGAACATTTTATCAAATGTACAATGAATTTTTATCATATACTTTATTTTGAAACTTTGACCACCTGTGTTTATATAATAGCACATTTTAGAACCCTTAAATTGTATGCCGAGTCTACTTAAAATCCCCATGCTACTGTAATAAGAAGTAATCCTTGCTTTGGTGAGCTTCCTTGCTAAATAAGCATTTATTTAGAGTAGAGCAGAATTGGTTTATACATGATATACAATCAAGTTAGTTATTCAGGATAAAGCAGAATCGGGTATACATGGTGCAAACTGATGGGTGAAGAAGAAGAAACCTGTACATGTAGCTGGACAGGCCTGGGGATTCTGGGCCCTGTGGCTCTTTCCCAGGCACAGCTTCTTGTGAGCCTGATGGGCTTGAAAGGAGTGTGAGCATGCTGCTCTTGTGAAGACATGACAGGGGCCTGCAGATTACCATGTTCTGCCACAGAGTGAGCAAAGGGAGATAGGTTTGGATCGTTTTTTCTGAATTGTTGTGATTATTAGGCTCTCTCTAGTGCATTATAACAAAACACAGTTGCAAAGCTGGAGGGGAATGCTGATGAACACTGGTGGTGATTTAAAATCTTGATAACCAGGCTGATCTTGCTCTTTTCATTAAAGGAGTTGATGAGAAATTAACTGTTCTGTTTTTTAAAATATCCGTAGAAGTACTTATTTTGTATAACAAGTGTCTGTTGGTGCGTCTTTCCTTCCTCCCTGGAAAAAAAGGTGAAGGTCAGCTTGCTGTCTGCAAAGCTACATTCCCAGCACCCATCTCCTCTCGTTACCTTCATGTAACGACGAGCAGGAAAGGCAGACCCTACACATCCAGAAGTCATGCTGGATAAAATCAAATGAATGTTACTATACAAGTAACTTACCCCATCAGGGTGCTCCTGTTATCTTCAGTGTCTTTCCATATGCTGTAAAGATGGAGAATCTCTCACAATTTTTATGTTGCAGCTTTGTTCTACAACAGAGAATAGTTTTTCCCGTCTGTGTTTATCAGTTGGTTGGAGTGGCTTGAGAAGTTTAGTCATAGACTCATAGAATGGTTTGGATTGGAAGAGACCTTAAGACCATGTGGTTCCATCCCCCCTGCACAGACAGGGACCCTCAGCCTAGACCATGTTGACCAAGGCTCTGTCCAGAATGGCCTTGAACACTGCGAGGGATGGAGCATTTACTGATTCTTTGGGCAACCTCTTCTAGTGCCTCACCTCCCTCACAGTAAAGATCTTCCTTGTATCTAACCTGAACTTCCCCTGTTTAAGTTTGAACCCTATTACCATTATCACTACAATCCCTGATGAAGAGTCCGTCTCCAGTATCCTTGTAGTCCCCCTTCAGATACTGGAAGGCTTCTTCATGCAGCCTTCTCTTTTCCAGGCTTAACAGCCCCAACTTTATCAGCCTGTCTTCATACAGGAGGTACTCCAGCCTCCTTACCATCCTTGTGGCCCTCATCTGGATTTGCTCCAACAGCTCCATGTCCTTTTTCTGTTGAGGACACCAGAACTGTACACAATACTCCAAGTGGGGTCTCTTGAGAGCAGAGGGGCTGGATCACCTCTGCCCCTCTATTACTGGTCATGCTGCTTTTGATGCAGCCCAAGATACCATTAGCTTTCTGGGCTGCGAGCACATGCTGCCAGATCATGTTCAGTTTCTTGTCATTCCTAGTTGCTTTCTAATTCTTCATTAAACAGGCACATGTCTACCCTCTCATTTACAGTAAAGTTGTTTGTATTAATTAAAGTGAATGTGGATATTACAGAAAATGCTATATTCGTTCTGAACCTAAGAAAATACATCTGCTTTCTTTTAAAATGAAAGTACTGTTTCTGTTTTTGATAATATCTGGGGCTGCCATTAATATTTATTTTGTTGTTTAAGTAGCCTTTATAGGCAAAGATGCTAAACAGTTATAATTACATCACCAGATTTGCAGTTTGGAATATAATTTATTGGTTTTGGATTAGGTATCCTGATTGATTGATTGATGTATTTTGGATTTGAGTAAATGTCTCTTCATCTTTGTGTCATTCCAGGTATGATTAATATCAGCAAAAAATACTGAAGTAATTTAGTTTTAGTGTTGAGAATTTCCTTTTGTTTGTCAAGATGGAAGAATGTGTCAGTAAGAAACCAATTTTCATTTCAAATGAGTGCTTGTAAATATGTAGAAATTAAAAAGCAATGAATCGTATTTATGAATTTTAATGGATGGGTATGGTGCAGCATTATGAAAAGGAAATGAATGGCATAAATTACAGTAGTATATTAATTCATATAATTTTCCTGTAACTCATTTCATGTATTAGTCGCATCTAGACAACTCGTTGTCACACACATTGTGAATCTTTTGCCACAATGCTGAAACTTATCCATTACTAAGCTGGAATATGGCAGCATTTTTAATAGTGCTAATCAAAACTCCAGCACTGTTTTGGAGAGGTTGAGAAGGGGACATTTCCTGTGTCTGTTAAGCAGTGTAAGAGAAAGGATGTAACAAGAAATGCTGACACATTTTAATATTGGCATTATTGTAGTTTCCTACTACCTTTAATCTACATAAAATTTTTCATTTAAATAAATGTAAATGTAGAAGATAGCCATGTTAACTATATATGTTTCATTTTGCATCTCCCTTGTTGAAAGGAATCTAAGTAAAAGTCTATTTGACAAAGTGAAATTATTGCTTTATATAGTTATTTATTTTACATTGGTGGTACAAATAGAGCATTGTATGGGGTCACAGGGTGAATTAATAGATAATGGAAGTGTGTTACACAATTTTGTAATAGACACCAGCGGACAGGAATTTTTTTTCTTCCTCTAAAATGTGTGATCAGAGTGAGTTGTGATGTTCAAGGACAGAATAGGATGGTGGGTATAGGCAGGCATGTATTTCAGATGGAAAGGTTACAGTCATATCTGTTAAAAAATACTTATAAACCATCATTCAATGTAGCTGTGGTTTCAGAAATAGTCAGAAGGCTACAAAAAGACCTGTGTGCTGAACTGCAGAAGTAATTGTTACTGGTCAGCTTCAGTGACTTTCTTTAGCAGTGTAGAAAAAACAGGTTCAAAGCAGAGTCATGCTGAGCTTCAGATAGATAGGTGCTTGTAGGGGAGAAAGTAGAACGGAATATAAGTAGAAATGAGGCAATGACTTAATGCTAGCAGAGGTATTTTCAGCCTGGCAGCAGCAGACTCAAAGCCTCAGTGGACTCTCTTCTAAGTATCTGTGAGGGTAATGAAGAAACCCAAAAATTGTCAGCTGGCATGAAGTTGCTATACAGGAGTCTGAACTGGCAGTAGAAAACTTCAAGGATCCAATAAACTGGAAGACTCCTGAGTTAGAACTGAAGTGGCTAGACCCAATTTCACTTACATTTGTGGAAAGATTCATTGCTGGTAACTAATTGGACACTAGATTACTTCCCTACCAACACTTTAGTTAACTGCAATTAAAATTTTAAGTTTGGATTGCAGTTTTTACTGATGGCTTCGTGCAAAGTTTTATCACTTTTAAAAAATGCTGTGCTCGTTTGATTAAAAATGTATCTTCCTGTTACAAAGAAAGACCAGAAAAAAATTCTATGTCCAGCTACTCTTTATTTTAGCCATATTTAATGGGAGGATTAGCCTATGAAAGGTACCTAACTTTTGCAAAAAGCAGAATCTTGATTCTCTAGAGTATTCAAGCATGTGCGATTGGGCACTGTAGAGCAGGTAGCTGAAAACCAAACACCGTGTCACAGCTATAAAAGAATATCACACAGATGTTGTACAACACCTTTTCAGAAGTTATTTCATTAAAGGATTAACTCAAGACAGTATCGAGATCATTGGTAATTTCAAAGGTACTTAAAATAATCTATTAGAAATTGAATCTAAGTACTGATCTATGGATTTGAATCAGTAACTTGCTGAAATCGGAAGACTCGACAAGTTCACACTTTAGTCAAAGATAACCCTTTATAGCTTTTCAGAGCCCTGAGAAAATTCCAATCTGTGATTTTCTCTTAAGTAAACCAAAAATATCTCCCCAAATGTATTCCTTTTGAAGAAAAAACTATCAATTTCCTTCCATCCACCGTGTGCAATGCACTATTAAGTAGCAATGAACATTTCAAGAAGTGAAAGTCACGTCTAGAGCTGAGGTTGGTTCATCTTGCAGTAGGCAGTTACTGATGGTTTGTTTACATGTATCTACATCATTTCACATTACATGATGTCAACATGCCTTTCAAACCAAATTTATTTCGACTGAAAGCAAATTTATGTAGTGCAGGAAGCAGTGGAGCCTAGGAGCAATGCTGATACATAACCAACTGCAAATATTTTCCAATACAATTATTTTGTCTTCTAGGTATGTTCATAGAGGAGAATGTCTCTCACTTTAGAAAAGGTTTGTGTTCTGTTGATTTACTGTTTAGAAATAGATATGTTTTCATTCTAGATGTCTATTGAGCAAGGACACTTTGAAATCAGTGGCCTAAAGCCTTATGTTTCTTCTTGCAGTAATTTTCAGGTATTTCCTTGATTCCTGACTTTTCTTTTTGAGACACAAATTCTCTAACATGTCTTCTGTCCCGATTCCAGCTAGCTTCTTATATTAAAACCAGTCTTTATCCTTGTCCTCTTAATTTCCCTTATGCAAATTGCAACCCATGGAAGCATAGAAAACATACAGAAGAGTTGAATAAAACAAATCTGCAAAGAAAATCTGTTCATAAATGGAAAACTTAAATAGATTTTAGAAAAGAGACTTATTTTCATTACATTTGTGCCTATTTTTGTGTTTTCTGAAACGGTTAGAACTAATATCAAAGGTAACATGCAGTATCAGTAGGCTTGTGGGGTTTGTTTTTAGAAAAGAAAAAGCTCTGCAGCTTGGAGATAATATGTAATGTAGTAGTTGCTAAGGTAACTGCATGTTTTTTGTGAATAGTGGAACAAATTAGGTGAGCAAAACATCTGTATATTGTCAATAGAGAGGTTAGAGCTGCCCTTAAGCTGTAGAAATTAACCTCTTCAGACCTGCTAACAAAGCTGAGGAACATGGAAGAGAAATGATCAGGCTGAGGTCTCTGTTGAGCTGATACTCCAGTATATGCTGTCGCCTCTCCCTGGGAAGCAGAGGTTAGGGTTGTGGCAGTGGTGGGTCTTCTAAGGGCCACGTTCTTGTCATACCTGGCTGCATGAGGACTAGTGCATGCCCCCAAGTCCTGCATCAAGGGTGGCCAGTTCTCTTTTCTAGTTTATACTGGAGATGGTTCTTGGTTGAGTGTGCTACTAAAAAAGGGTAATGCAGACTTGGTCCTTTGGAGAGGTACCTGTAGAGGCCGAGTGTGTCTCACCGCCATATGTCCAGTCTCTGAGAACACACAGTAGCTGAGTGCATATATAATTACCTGTGCTTAACTTCACGCTTTGAGAGGTTTAAGTAGATGAAGCCTTGGTGTTATTATCAGCTGTTTTATGGACAGAAGCAGCTACCTCTTTGCCAGCCACTGGTGAACAGAAGGACATGTTTTGTAAAGGTCTGAAACATGAATTTTACAGGATGAAAGCCTGATGCTGTTGTGTGATTACTTTAAATAGCGATGGCTTGCAACTCCAGTCAAAATCTGGCCCATATCTACAAAGAAGTAGATATGATTTTATTCAGGAAGAGAAGCCTACTGAATTTCTTCTGGCATACCAGAAGCTAAAGACTGAAAATGAGAGCAGTAAGAATAGTAAAATCCTTAATGGTTCCAAATCCTTTAACACTAAAAATGATTGGCCTCATTGCCATTCAGAGCAGGGATTATTTTCCAGAAGAAAGTAAAAAAGTCCAGGTATGCCTAGGTCTTGGTGATTTTATGTGCCCATATTTCTGAGTGTCTATCTCTGGGATTAAAAAAGATCTTTGTTTCCTACCCTTGACATGTCTGCCTTGACTTCCACAAATTGAATTTGGCATGCCATAACAGGATTAGGAGTTTCTGCGTAAGAGAGGAGCAGTGAGGTTATGGGGTCAGAATAATTTGAAATGTGGAGGCAAAGCTTTGTATGATTAGTTTCCAATGTTAGTTCTTTATAAGAATAAAATTCATTATTGCTATGTGAAATGGGAGGTGAGGGAGAAGCACCCAAGTGTTGTGAACTATGTCCTCCTCATCCTTTAAAGCACATTCTCAAACGAAGGCAGGAAGCACACAGCTGCCTGCCTGGGAGAACAGAGATACGGAGGGAGCTCTGCAGGCAATCTTGTCAAGACCACATTCATCGAAGGTCACCCAGATTGATTTGAAGGCAACTCAGACATGCTAGTGCTGGGAGCTCCAGCTGACCTGTTTCCTCCCAAAACTATCTGTTTTGAATAAGCTGTAGCTTCTGCATCAAAACCAGCCCCATGCCTTATCATGGGAAGCAACTTCTATGTGAGAGTTGCATTCAGCTTCTCAGAAGATTTCACTATTCTTGACAGCGAAGCTAGTAGGTACCAGTAAAGCTCCACCTATTTTGGGTTAGATTTAGCCCAGCTGGAACACACAACTTCTTCATTCAGTAGATGGTCATTATGCGATGCAGCAGATGCTTTAGATCTAGTGGGTCAGATTTATAGTTAAAAAAGAAATCGGTATGGAGTAACTTCATGACAGTACTTACCAGGTAAATGCAGCTTTTATTTGTTAATTTTTTTAAGTAAACTCCTGCAATTGCTGTTACTGAGTAGTTTTAATGAGTAATTGTTTGAGCATATGAAAAATTTTGCAATTAGGTTTTGTATTTGATAACGTAAATTAACCTTCAATAAGAAGACTTTGTGCTGTAGGATGTTACTTGTTGAGGCTACCTAATTAATTCAGGAATTAGGAATAAATACAAGTTACCTTTGAATTGAGAAATGAGGCATAGACAGAATTACATGGGGCTTGGGTTTGCTGGTCTGTACACAGGATCTAAAATATTTTTCAGAGTGCATCTCCACAGATAGAAAGAAATATGTTTAAAATTAGGCAGGTACCATTTTACACAGAATTATTTGGTCTTTCAGATGAAAGAAATCTATTGTTCCCAGCTCAGAAATCTCCATTTCATTCCTTCTAGCTCAGTGATTACCAGAATCTCATTTTGGAGACACTTTCAAATTCAACCACCTGTGCTCAGAATTGGATCATGGGATTCTTTAAGATTTTATGAAAGTGACTTTTACATTGATCTGACGCTGCTTGCGTCCATTCCTATGGTGTTTTCCACTTTGCCTAAGTTTTCATGTCTCTTCAAGCTTGTTGCAATCAAGATTGCTTTTTACAGTAAGGTTTGAGACCACATGAGAAGGAATAAGTTACTAGCATGGGGCCTCATGCAGCCCCGTCAGTTTTCATCCTCACTTTCCCAAAAGCGAGAAGAGGAGATGCTGAGTGCTCTCCTATGGAGGGTAGGACATTGGGCACTATATTAAAAATACAGGCAGATAAAGAAACAAACCTAGTTTCCTGTGGCTCTTGTATTTTGTTATGTTAGGTGGTAAATGCTTATTATATACACTTCAAAATCACACTCCACATACCTCTGTGCTTTGTAGTGTACCCTCCCAAATAGCACTGTCAGAGTGGGGAGATAAATGTATTAATAAAGTATGGATCTTTATAAATATATTATTGCCTGCTTTCTTTTTTAAAACACATTTATCTGGAGAATTTGCTTTCATGCCATACTCCTTCCCCCAGCTAGAACACTGATTTCTCCTCCTTTAACAGCGAAAGTTTTCTTTCTTTTCAGTCCCTACCTTGCTTACTCCAGTTGTTTTGCTGTTAATAATTCCTCAGTTTACATTCAGAGATCTCTTAATTAAAAGTCACTAGCCTTTAATTATTTTACAATTCCATCAAAGTCTTTCAAGAAGGTAAATGCTGTCAGTTCATGGCAAGTGTTGACACCTGCATAATTTGTCACCTTTTGGGTGAATGGTGATTATTTCTCAGAAGAACAATCTCAAAGTTGTACTGGAAAACTGTTCTTGTTATTGGCCTCTAACAGGAAGATCCAGAGTGTTAATAGCTGACAGTCTGAAATGCATTTGGAGCCTATCCAGAAAATGCACTTTTGGCCTATTACACAAAATGTATGATTTTACATATTAGAAAACCTCCTGCTGTAGACAGCAAATTTTATCCTGAAGAGTTGGACCTAGAAGGTAAAACTAAAATAAGAATTTCCTTTTCTCTTTTCAGCCTTATAGTAAAGTCTGTTTGTGATCTGTCAGAGGGAGAAATGGAAGAGTTGAGGAGTTCAGACATGATAGCTAAAACCAATATTATGTTTTTCATCTGCTTCACTGATAATTCAGTAGTTTACTGAACCAGCAGAAAGACAGGTGGAGCAAACCCACTGCTACTGAAAATGTGACAGAATGATCTTGGACTGTGGAGGTAAATACAAAATTCGTGGGTATAGGATGAATGGAAAAGGAAGGTGTTTCCATGCTTGATGACAAGGGGCTGTGATAGGACAGAAGGAAGAAAGAATGACAGAAGTATGTATCTGTTCATGTTGTACACAGTTCCCTAAACTACTGCAAGTGGGATTTCTTCTTCCTGCATAGAAGGTTATTAACTTGTGAACTGCCTTCATGTTCTTTGGATCAAGCAGATATTTTTTTTTGCTTGTAGGCAGTGAAATAGAAAAGGGAAAAAAAAATCTGTTTGATAAACAGAGACATGATAATCATAGTGGCAAATGGAAAAGATATCAATTATAAGAGAATTCAGACAAATAGTTGTAGATTTAAACCACAATGAGAATCATGGCTTGTTTAGACAAACAGGAAAAGTAATTCAAGAGGCAGTTTGTGTTGCCTACAAATGGAACAAATTCTGGAGAAAAAAAAAATCTACATTACCTTTGTTTCTGACACTCCTAATTGTGATTATAAGGAGTTTTACTGCAGTGATAAATGTACTGTGAATCACATAGGTTTGTCCAGGGCATTCATCTAGTTGAAAATCACAAATGTCTAAAATATGCTTCTAATATGTATTACTTTCTAACAATAAGAAGGTTAAAATTTTGTTCTGTACCAATGTGTAGAAAAGCAGTGTGGTATATTGCATGGTTGTTATAATTAAGAATGTAATAGTCGAGGGAGAAGTGCATTATAATATGGGAGGTGGGCAGGATTTTGGAGGATTTAACAGAAACTGTAATTTCATATGTATATATGAAAGAATATTTTCTAACAGAATTACTATTTTAGATGGAGCCATAGTGTTTTTAAAGGGTTGAAGCATGGGGAAAGTTGAATGTAATGTACTGCGAAAGGGATGCTGTTGATACCTGAATTGGCTGCTAGTTAGTTTTACATCAAAGTGCATGAGCATCTCTTTACATATGGAAGTTCACAGGCATTAAAAACAAGGACATTTTCTGTTTCTGGAGTGATATTAATAAGTACAGTGGATTCCCTGGAATAATCAGAAAATGGGAATAATTTGGTAGTACTGAGTTATTTACAGGCTGATAGTCAGAGATATATTGCTGAGGTATATTTAAAAAGTAGCTAAGTAATTTGTGCAAATAATAACTGTCATAACTGAAATAATTGTCCAGAAGATGTAAGTATTTGAAAACAAGGATTAGCTTTCTTGCTTACCATATCTTGCGAATATTGAACCACAAATCTAAAGCTGGATTCAGGTTAATGTGTGCTGTGAATGCAGAAGTCCAGTGTCTGAGAATAAGTTCTTGTAGACTAATTGTTATTGTGGGCATGTGTTGAAGATTTGTTATGCAAATATGTGTAGTACGGTGTTAAGATTAGAATCAAACTGATGACTAAGAGGTCAAAAGCGGAGATAACGTAGATCCAAGGGTCGTGAACCTACTCTCTTACAGGGCTTTTATTTGTGTGTATATAGTCCTGGGATTTTAAAACTGTTCTCATACCTCTGAATCGCTAGCTGAAAAGCTAAAAACCCAGAGCTAAGTGTAGAACAGAATAGGACTGCAAGGCCTTTGGGAGGAGGGAATGACAGCTTTAAGATGTAACTGTGGTGCTACATGTGTTAATGTCAGTATATGTCTGATATTGAGGGGTATTACCAAGTTCATGGAGGTTTTGTTTGATAGTAGAGGCCCAAGAAATTTGATGGGAAGAGAGCATTAACTGTTAGGATATCTAGCACATATACTTGATAAACTATAAATATGGTTATACAAAGAGAATAGCATTTTAAAGGAAAAAATACTATGGATGATAAACTAAAGGACAAAAAATAGTATAAAAGGATATCTCATTATGTAAAATGCCAAAATGCTTTATTAAATTCAGGATCTCCTCTAACTGCTGAAAATTCAGAGAAGCCTTTTGACCTTCCACTGTTTTCACAACTGTCAGTGACTGAGCCATTATATTCATAAGCAGTTTTACAGTACATTGGAAACTACATCACCTATTTATATTAATACCTTCATACCACAACCTGGAGCACAGCTCCTTTCTAATCAAACATTCAGTTAGTGGTGGCCTACTGAAAAGATTAATGAAATGAAGACTTTATTAGCCATAGTGCAACATGTAATTTCACTATTGAAGTTACTGTTGTTGCTCACCTAAACCCACACCTTTGACCACATGAATTGAATGTGATCTCTGAGAGTGCTTAAAGAGGATAATTGACTGATGCAGGGGATGGGAGCGTCCTGAGTTAGGTGGCAGTGTGTGTAACAGGTGAGAGGAGTACTTGTCTGGTGACACACATTCTTTCCCTCCTTCTGCTGTGGTTCTTTGGCCAGGTTCCAGGGTGAAAACTAACGTCAGACAGCATCAGTGTGTGCTGAAGTGCAGCAGGGCACAGAGTTATATGTTAGTCAGGCGAACCCACCTGATGCACAAGAGAATTTAAGGAACTTAGAGAAATAGCAAAGTTGCATTGGTTTAGTTATTCTCCAACAACATGTATAGGGATAAGCTGAATATGGCCTTCTGGCAAGAGTAGCAATTCCTTTTTAAATACTGATCCAAGTGAGAAATAGTTGCACCGTAGCTTGCATTTTTATTAATTTTTTATTGTTCTCTGGACAATACAGATCTCCTTCAAAGATGTATGTAAGCCAGTCTGGCAATCCTTGCTTATCTGTATTTTATATTTCTAGATCCCAATCAAAAGAGACTTAACAGGTCAGTCAATGTTGCCTCAGAATGGCTTCACTTAGATTTGTGTATTTTTAGTCCAGACTTCTTAATAAACTGTGTTTGTGTGGTGAGGCTGTCTGTGGGTATGTGTTTTTGTGTTTAGCAGTAGCAATAGAGAACACGCAGTTTGTAGAGAAAAAAAGGAGCCCAACAGCAGATGGAGCAATGAACTATTTACATTGCTGTATTCTGATACACTATGTGCTTTTTTTTATTTTGTACTTGCTCCATCTCCTTTTCCTCAGGCTGTTCAGATCAATTGTCAAATACCTGCCTGTCAAAAAAAACCCCAACAACTTTGCCTTTCTGTTTGGATGATAAATTGGGTAATTTCAGTCACAGGAAAGTTGCCAGATCTTGTAAAAATGGGAGGCGAAGGGACACAAAATCTAACAGCTATTGATTAATAACAGATGTGTATTCAGTGGGATGGAAGATAAACTGCTCTTTCCAGGGATTTGATAGATTGGGTACTTGCTTCCCAGTTTCCAGGGGAGCACTGCAGGCACCTTTGTTAGGCTGCAGAGGGTGTTATCTAATGAATTTTCATTGATTACATGATAGTGAACATTGATCAGGTCTCTGTTGCCAGTCAAGTCCCTACTTGTGCTGCTGCTTCTGCCAGCCTTCTGCCAAATATAACAAAGACTGGTTTGCCCTGTTTCTCCTCTTCCATGTTATTTCTTTGTGCTATTAAGGACTGACTTGAAATGATGTATGTTCTTAGAAAAGATCAAACCCTAGAAAAATCAGCCCAATGAGCATCCGTTCTTTATCAATTACTTTGCTTAATGCATAAAGTGGCCAGCAGAGTGTATAATCCAATGTTTTGCTCAATTAGTAAATCAATATAACCCAAGGCAGATTTATAAACTGCACACAGGTAACCTGGGGAGCAGGATCTTTAAAGCCAGTAACATCAGCCAGCATGTCTGAAGTTATAATGACAAAAGGATTGGTAAGAGAGTAACTAAATGCGAGATTGCTTTGTAATGCCATTGTGAATAAAAGGGACTCTACTTTTATACGCCACATGAGGAAGAAGCATTGTTGACCTACCATAGTGCTTTTGTGATTCTGTGTGTTAGCTATATGTAGATAAATAGCTGCTGCTACTAGAAAGAGTAGAGGGAAAATACAAAGAAGCAAAAGAAGAGATTGATAGGAGAGCTAGTAGGGAACTTCATGAAACAGTAATTCCTAAACCACTTGCAGAGGAATCCTGAAGTGTTTCATATGCTGTCTGTGGTTCATGTTTTTGTGCTCACCTGTGATTGCTATTGTGCTTGTTTGTCTTGTAAAATTAGTTACTGTAATTTTTTGCATTTATGTAAGCTATGTTGTTCTTTGAATGAAATTTGGTTTTACTTTTAATGATTCCCTGCCATCTTTTATTCCTGCAAGTGTCCTGGTATTTCTTTTGAATTTTACACTAAGGCTTGTATATGACTACATTTCAGCTTTACTGCAGCTTCCTCATGTGAAGGCCGCATCACTGGCAGATCATTGACCTATGGAGAACTGCATAGGGTCGACTAGCTGGGTATCAACATTCTGATGCATTGACAGGCATTTTTCCTGGTTGTTAGCAACAGAGGTTAAACTAACATAAAAATCTCCTTCTGTCCACAGAAAGTACTGTCTGTCTTGGTTTGGTCTTGTGTTGTGCTGTCACCAGCAATATCCAGTGGGCTACCATTTTTATTTAAAAAATTTATAAAGGACAAATTTAATCCAGATGGCAAGTAACTATTAAAATTCCAGCTCTTTACTATTTAGTGTGGGTTGTGTGTGGCATTTTTTTGTTCATCCCTTTGTTTTTGTTGGGCTTTTTGCTGTTGCATGCATGAAAGCTAAGATGGTTGACTGCTGCTGGGTCACTGCACAGATGCACGTTAAAATGAGCATCTGTTCAACCTCTGACTCAATTTTTCATCACAATCCCACCAGCATCACTTCTGCCAACTGTGCTTCACGAGATATCATGGCAGCAGCTCCAAATAGGATGGCTGAATTACAATGCTCCTTAACCAAAGGGTGCTTGGGTGAAGAGGAAAGACCGCATGACCATGTAAAAGTAAAATTGTTGTATGATAAATTATACTTTTTTTCTTTTCTCATGTCAGTCAAGTTAAAGTTGCGTATTCCTTGGTATTGGCTTCTAAATTTCAGTGACTGTACAGCTGAAAAATGTCTGCAAGCAGAGAGAAGTTATTTTAACGAAATGTTCTACTTAACCTCCTAATGTTGCCCTTTAGAGGTGCAAACTGCAAACTTGTGGCTTGGGAGTAGGCTGCACTTTTGCTGCTGGACAGGGGTTGGCTGGAGTATCCAGAACCATGAAATTCCTGAGAATTTCCTCCAAAGACAGGAACTTCTCCTTAAATGTGAACATGTTAGATGGAACTACATATAGTAATTTGTTTTAATTTATGACACATCACAACCTGTATAGGATTTTTTTTTCTGAGCTTGATACTGTTTGAAATAATTTCCTTTGTAACTAGAAGCTGAGGAAATAACAATGGTTGTTAGATTTTTGTCACAGAGATAAATATTAATGAAATACTTCATATAAGCTATGGTAAAGCCTCCTTGGAAATTCAGTCAGATCTTTTTGTTCATTAGCTGAGAGCTCGTTTGTCATTCATGCGTTAGCTCACTGTTCTGGAGGAATGCAACTATGTTGCTCAATGGAAATGTCAAGAAATCTGTGTTGTGTGTCATGTGATCTTCTCTAACTCATTTTATAACTCTTTCAGTTGGTTCCCAAATTCTACAATTACTTTGAATTATATGTATTATTCACAAATACGCATAATGTTATAGAAAACACTTCAGACGGCATAAAACTTATGGGTATTTTCCAGTTATATACAGAGAAGTAGCATGATTCATGTGAAAAAATAATTTGTTTAATCACCTTGTGTTTTGGAGCTTAACTGTCTTTAAATGCCTCCTGAGAGCTTTCCTTTAATAGCATCCTCCCAGCTGATTACTCCAGCATCTACCGATCTGTTGTTGTTGAGGTACTCCGCACTGTTTTTCCTCCTTAGCACAGCTGTACTTGTACTTTGAAGTTACATCACGCTAACTCAAGATGTTGTCTTCTGATCTTTTACAAAGAAATAATAATGAAATTACAAAGGTCTTCCTGATTCCAGCTCCTCGGGCTAAACCACCTGCTAGCTGCGATTACCTGAGGCTTTCCATTACTAGGGTTTTCCCATACTGCCAGACTTCAAAGGAAATGCATTAAATGTTACTCTGTACTAATGATTAATTTTAATGTCGTATAATACAGTTTCTGGTTTTTCTTGTCTTGCTTAGAGATTGATACAACTTTGTCTGTTAACTCATTTAGAAGTTTTGATTTGATTTGAGTTTTCAGAAAGGGCCTAGATAACACAGGCCAAATAAGTGTTTTCATCTGGCTTGATCAAAAATCTGTCCAAGAATTCAGGGTTTTCCAAAGGGAATAATTATTTTTTTTCATCCTCTGAGATGTCTTGTGTTTGTAAGAAATAATGTGTAATATTTCTTCTCTTCTTTTGTAGAATTTAAGCAGAATTTATTTGCTCACAGTTCAAACCCTTCTTCAGTGTGCTTAGCCAGAATGCACTTTCTTTGTGGGCTGATTCAGGCTGGATTCTTGACTTTTTGCTTATGTTTTTGATTTGACACTTTTCTCTCTTCCATTCTCCTCTGCTACTCCTTAAGTACATATCCCTCAAATACAGCTGCTTTGTTCACACAGTTAATGGTGTTGACAAGTGTGTGTTTGAGGAGATGTGTCCCCTGTGCTTGGAGAGTGCTGTCATTTCAGCTATTGCCTTCCAACAAGGGACTATATACTGCCTTATATGCAGTAAACTATAAAAAATCTGGTTAAAAATCTCACCCCTTCAGCTCTGTTGGAATTTTCATGCAAAATACGACAGTATTCTCAGTGGTTTTATTCACACACATTAAGGGACAACCACTGGGCTTAGAAAAGTCAGGGGGTTTGTTTTTCACTTTGGAGCATCTGAAGTAACATTAGTGGAAGGAATAACATTTTATGATTTGATCAGTGCAAGTAAATCCAAAAAAAAAACCAGAAAAAAGGGAGGCTGGTGATAACAATATGGAGGAAAAGCAGCAGGAAAATTAAAGATTCAGAAAGCCGCTATCAGTGTTACCAAGTAAAACCCTACTTCAAAAACTTTGTGGTATTTTTATGTCATAAGATCTCATTCTAAGATGCTTAAGCAGGGGTAAGATCAGTCATACTGCATGCAGACCTGAATCCAATTTACTGTGTTTGTATCTTTCACTCACACATCACCAAGACATTGGTCCAGCTTCCACACAGTTGTAACAACTTTAGGTTTTAGAGATTATTTTTCTGTCGTTTGAGAGACAAGACTGAGTCGTGAAATGCAACAGAAACTCTAGGCTTAGATTATAACCTACCTTCCCATTGAATGTCATAAATATTTGGACAAATGATGTGTCCAGTTTTTATAAATTTGCAGTGGAGCTTTACCTGAAAAATAAAATAAGCCTGGAAGCTGAATAGCAGACAACAGAAAAGTTGTTGGGTTTATTTTTCTTCTGCTATTCGTATTTTCATTTTAATTTTTCTTTTAAAAGAACCCTCCCAACTAAATTTTTAATTCCTATTATGAAAGCTGTTTTGATTTAGTAGATACTTTTGTTGTGCAACATTTCTAAATAATTTTGAAATATCTAAGCCATATTTTGGAAAATTCACGTTTTTTACAAAGTGATGCAGCATCTATGTCTTTTGTAGCTCTAAAGTAGGGTTGTGGTTTGTTTGTTAAGTTCAATTAGAAAAATACCTTTTTGTCTCTGCAGGGTTGAACTTCTTTCTTCTAATGACATATGAATATTTTTCGTTTGCCTCTACATTTTAGTCCTAATTTTGAGAGCAGAAAAAGAACCCCAAATATTTCTACTAAGGTATTGACTTTATTTGGACATGAGCCGGCAATGTGCACTTGCAGCCCAGAAGACTAATAGTATCTTGGGCTGCATTCAGGGGAGTGTGGCCAGCAGGTTGAGGGAGGTGATCGTGCCCCTCTGCTCTGGTGAGACCCCACCTGGAGTACTGTGTCCAGCTCTGGAGTCCTTAGTACAGGAAAGACGTGGACCTGTTGGAAAGGGTCCAGAGGAGAGCCACAAGAATGATCAGAGGGATGGAGCACCTTTCTTACGAGGAAAGGCTGAGAGAGTTGGGATTGTCCAGCCCAGAGAAGAGAAGACTCTGGGGAGACCTTATTGCAGCCTTTCAGTTCTTAAAAGGAGCCTATAAGAAAGATAGGGAGAAACTTTTTAGCAGGGCCTGTTTCAATAGGACAAGGGGTGATGGTTTTAAGCTAAAAGAGGGGAGATTCAGGCTGGGTGTGGGGAAGAAGTTTTATGATTTAAACCAAAAAAGCTGCCTCTTAGAATTTTTCAGCTTTATAACATTCAGTTCTATCACTGTCCATTATAGCAGCATTTTGCAGCGCATAAGACTTTTACTATAAATAAGCGTTTTCCTAATACTCCTGTGAAGTACAACATTTCAGGATGCTGCACAGAGCTTTGTGCTTTCCAATTTTTATATTCTGCTTCAGTCTTTCATCTTTAGCCATTATGATTGAGGTTATCATCTTTACGCAGATGATGGTAAGATTTATGTGTATATAGTTAGCTTTCCGTATCAGTCACAACTTTTAGAGAAGCTTATTTGTACTTTCTAGAAGGTTAGTTTCATTGTCCGTGGTGCTTCAAAACCAACGTAACTTCTCTTAGAAATACTTCATAGTGTTACAGCTTGTTGTAACAACTGTTGTTTTGGATTTATACAGTATTGTGGAGAACAGCCTAGGAGCAATATACTACAAAAGAGTCAGTAATTAGGTCAGATTTGCAATTTCTTCCCACCCTGATGATATGTAACAGCCTTGTATTATCGCAAGAGTGACATAGCGGATCTGAGTTGTCTGAACTGCATTGCCTGTGCATCTTCTCATTGTTGGGAATTTTGTGTGAGCTTTTCATACTTAGGCTGTGACTTGATGAGCTTTTGCTTTTCCCTCTGTTTTTGTCAGTGTGGAGCCTTTCTTACTCAAGTATGTTCATTACTCTCTTTATGACAAATTAAATTTAGAATTTTTCCTAAGGCCAGGCTTCTAATGGTGTCTAAAAATAATTTCAAGAACAACAGTGTAATGTGTTTCAGTAATTGTTAAATATGAGTGAACTGACTAGGCTAAAATAAGAATCAGGCCAATTAAACCTCTCTTTGGGGATAGTGGTGCTTGTAATTAGAGACGCTAAGGAAATATTTCTCTCTCGCTCCCTGCCACTCCCCACCTTTTTTCTCACACAAGATGATGGAAAGTGAAGGGAGGAAGCACTGACCTGAAGAGCTGAATGCTCAAGCATTGTAGTGGTCACATGGGAAACTTCAGCAGTTTCCCAATAATATGAAACCTTATAGTGAAGTTTTTAGAATGCATTTCTGTGAAATGTCTTGTTTTTCTTAAGAACTGGTGCTTTGTGAGGGAAAACGGTTTCTCTTAGCAAATCTCAATAATGCACTATTTGTGGTGGTGGAGAAGGCATGTAAAGTGCCCCATCCAGTGTTTTGAGTACCTATGATGAGAAAGTATAGCCATAATGATACACCAGGACTTCTATTCTATTGTATCAGCAGTCTATGAAAAAAAATAATAAAATAATCCCCACTCCACCCAAAAAAACAACTAACAAAAAAACCCAAAAAACTAACACAACACCAAAAAACCAAAAACCACCTCCAAAACCAAAAACCCCCACTACTTTAAAAGTAAATGATTGACCTTTTTTGATGAATTTTTGTTCCTCATTAACTAGGTGAGAAGCTACATTATGAACCATGTTGCAGGTCTACTATCATCTTTCCCTGAGGCTCAGGGTGGAACATTCAATTTAATCTCAAGTCATGATGCTGTTTCTGTAAATTGAGAACATGAGGAGAGCTCGATGTGGGGATGTCTGGAAGTAGGGAAGTTTTGTGTTTATGTGAGCGGCAGTTTGCCAGGTTTTTCTAATAGATAAAAATCTAAAAATAGGTTAAAATCTAAAACATAGGTAAAAGTCTATTAGATTACATAAGGTGATTAAAATTATTTAGTATTCTTTTAAAATATATTATATAACTTGATAATCTAGTTTCTCAAAAAAGCAATCCCTCTCTTTGAGGGAGACTTAAAAGGAACATCTCTAAGGAACAGCTCCCTTCATACAAGGAATGGCATGCGGTCCTGTAAAATGCAGGTTATGGTCTCCAACCTGAAGATGGTATTTCTTATTCTTTACTAGGCTTTTTAATCCTGCCTTACTTGCATCCTTTATCTAACCAATTTCTATTTTAAGGATTGTAATTTTTGTAGTACCATGTCACAGTGGAGAATCGCAAACCTCGTCCATTTGTAAGGTCTTTGTTTATTGACTGTTCTGGTATTGCTTTGTTTTGTCCTGACTTAGGGATATGTACGTTGGAGTAACTTGGGTGATCTTAACCTGTAAGACTGAATATGATGTTGAAGGTGGGGAATTGAATGAGTCTACTGCCTCTTCAAAAATAAATCATATTTGTGAAGTGATGAAGCTTGCAGAAACACTGAGCATTTGTCAGTTCTCATAGTTCAGCGGTAGACATATGGTACAGTTGTGTAATATAAATTTAGCAGTATAGTCTTTTTTGGTTTTTTTGGTTTTTTTTGTTTTTTTTTTTAAGAAACTTTACACTTACTTTTCTCAGTGTGAATAAGATTACAAACTCTGCAAGGTTTTGTTCGCCCTAGACTTTGTATGTCACAGCAGTTTCTAGTGTCTTGAATGTGGCTTAATTGGCTCCCAGATGTGAGAACAAAATGTACCCATTTTTCAGTGATCTGTAGAAAACATGGACATACGCAATTACATCGTTTGAGTGTATTGGTTAGGAACCCTATAGACTATTTCTTTTTTATAGCAAGGCTTCTTTTTTTATGATTGGTGAAAATTTTATATGGAAGATTTCAGGGATCTGGTGTGGATATGTGTTTCCTATTCAGTCAGAGATGTAAAACCCAGCATGACTTTGTGTTTGCAATAAGGTGTATTTTCCCTGAATTCATGGCATTACAGAATGAGGAGTCGGATCAAAACCCAGTGCTAACAGCAGCAATGAATGTGTGACGTATTGTTGTCTGTTGATATTTTTTTTTTTTTTTTAGTGTGGAACCTAACTGAGGGCAACCTTTATAAAAGATTGCAAAATAAAAAGAAAAGGGTTCTGGTATTACTAAATTAATGACTCTAAAGTGTGTATGTCTAAATGGTAAAAAAAAAAAACAACAACAAAGAAACACAAACCTCATATTCCAAATCCCCTTCATTTAATTATTAATGTTAAATACAGCTCTTGGAACATTTTTTAGTAGCTGTCATTAACAAGAATGCAGTTCCAACAGTGGTGTGTGATACTACTGTGTTTTTACAGTGTTTTTAGTGTAGTAGTCTTAATGAGACAGACATACTTCTAACTCAAGATCACCTTCATCCAGTCAGCTACTACTAAAACTCTCCCTAAGATTTAAACCTTCTTCCCTTAGTGAAAATTCATCATAACAGAAGAGAGGTGAGTGGAGGTGATATAAAATATATACCATCAGGTACAAATGTGTTTTATGAACTTGTCGCATTAAGCCTTGGGAAATCTTGTACACATGAATGCTTTCACAAATTATATTGTATGTGCATAGGAGCAAACTACGATTTTTTAGTCTTCAGGGTATCTGCAAGTGGGTCTTTTCTTGCCTGTTGAGCAAAGAAATACAGCAGTAAAGCATTAGACTTTGCAAGGTCACTTCAGACAGATAGAATTGTATGAAATTTCTTGTTGAGGCTTGAAAGCAGATGAAATTCAGGTGGTTTTACTTTTCAGTATGATGTGAATTTCTTACTAGTTTGGGAAAAGTAAGTGAAAGGACTAGTTGAAGTGTTTCAGAAGTGATTAAAATGTTCTTCCAGACTGCTGTTACAAAAAGGGAAGGAAACCATAGTTTTAGAAAGAGAAAAGTAAGCCAAATTGCCTCTGAGTAAAACTGGCATTTTCTTTTTTACCTCTTTCCCCACAGAAAAGGTGTTAGAATCTTGTTCTGTGAAATACATTGGTCAAAAAAAAAAAAAAAAAGACTGAAATATTTAAGTTGGTTAGGTGAGGCTTAATTACAGCATTATATATTTGATGCTTTTCAGCATTAGCAGCGATGTCCCATGTGCCCTTCTCCTACCACTGCAACTCAGGAACCTGCAAAACAGAGTGCCACATCATTTTTAATTGTAGTTATGTCTTCTCGATATGGATAATAGTGCATTTCTTTCACTTAAAGGAGTTTTTGTTCACTTCCATCTTCCCATTTCATCACACAGGGGGTGATCAGAGTTCAATCATGTCTGGGATGCAATTGGTAATTTTTTCAAGTGTGAAAAGCATTTTTAGGTTTTTCAGGTCAGTTCCAAGCTCTGGCATTTCAAGCAATGACAACAGAAGCAAAACCACGCAGCTATGAGTAATTTGCCATTTCCCAATAACTTTCCAAATAGATTCGAGTAGGTTTTGCATAGCTTTCACAATTGCTTTGAAGAGCATTCAAATGTAGCTCTCATGTTGAAACAATCTCGTACTTAGGTTTCCCACACCAGCCAGTAGTGTATCCTGAAGTAGTCCTCTGCAGGGCATTCCCAGACCGATGTGTGAGAATTTAGTGGTTGAACCACTCCTGTTTCTTCCATGCAGCTGCCAAACCAGTTGTTTTAGCTATCGACTTTCCCTTTTAATCTTTGCTGTCTTGGTTTTTCACATTTACTAAAGAATGAATGTTATTAACTCGGATGATGACAGAAGTACTGAACACAAACTTGTTTAAACTGGGTATGTAATTTGAAATTTATAAGGCGAATCTTCAAGTGAAAGCGAGTTCTTCACCAATAGTGTTGAAGGTTCTGTTAGCTTTTCAGTCCATATATGAAAGCAGCACCTTTATATTTTCTTTTCCATCTTGTGTCAGAGAGAGGCTTCTTTGAATTAATATGAAAGCTGTTGCATGTAACCTGCTACAGATAGGGAAACAGGGTCCACAAAGTATATCTACCTTGGGAAAGTGGAATGGAGGAATGCAGTAGGTCGTTGGTCTGGGAGGATCTGCTGAATAGGTACTGTACATGCACCCATGCATTATAATTCTATAAGCCACAAAAAGCTCCCATTAGAAATATGAGGCTTATAGTAGACGCCCAACTACCACAACTATATTGCACGCTATAATGCCAGAAGAAAAGAGAAAGAGAAATAAATGAAAAGTGTTGGAAAAACAAAGATTGCTGGTGAAGATACACTGAGCAAAAACTATCAGTCCTTGTTTAGAAGAGTAGACACTAAAGTTTCAGTGTGTCTTAGATGGCAAAGGAAACTGCCATTCATCTGAATGTTATTGTAGGGCTTTCTATTCCTCTTAACCCATATAATTGTGTTTTGATGCTTGGGAGTGTGTGATCTTCCTCTTTGGAAATCGATGTGGTCCTTACTAGACGCCTTGCATTCAAGGGAGAAGATTTTTTACAGTTTGAAAATCCTAAGGATGATGGAAGTTACTTTCTGCTACTTTGCTCTAATCATGTTTGTGAGTTTCCTTTGGCTCAAACCCTGCAGCTGTGTGAAGTCGTTGTTCAGTAAAACTGCCAATGTAGAAACCTAAAACTAAGGGTGTTAGAACTGAAAATACTCCTTATTTTCTTTGTGAATTTCCTAAGACCCTGTTTATAGTCTCTCTCACTTGTAAACTATACAATTAACTTAGGTTATGTGACCAGCTGGCTCTAATATTTTTTAAAAATCACTGTAAAGTATAAAGACTTTGGAGTAGTAGTTACAGAAGTAATGGGGAACTGTAATTATTTTAGCTGTTGCATTTTTCAATTTGTCAATATATCTTTGAAGTGTTCAGATTGTGTTTTACAAACCTCAGGTGTGAGATGGAGAGCTTGTCCTTTAAAAACGAGTGTTGGTGTATAATAAGTGTAGTAATATGAAAAACTTGGTATTGTACATGCTTTGGAAGCAGTGAGAAAAAAAGAACAGGGTAGTCAACTCTTGAAGATCCATTGCTGCAGCATTAAAATAAACAGGAGACTAAGCTTTAGTGCAATTTAAAAACAATTAATCTCAAATAAAAACATAGTGGCAGCATAATTGATGCAAATCTATGTAAATAGGTAGTTATGGTGAATTAGAATGTAGTATTACTGAATGGACTGCTCAAGATCTTAGTAACTAAAAAGACTGAATACCCTGTTTACCATGAGAAATATCCTTTATTCTGTACCAGTTGCTTTAGGTTGTTAATTTGAGAAGCTGATCATTTTGGACCATTAATCATCGTAATTAGAGACAGATTTAGTGAGCTTTAGTGCAGTTCTCAACTAGATTAATAGTTGTGTAAACCAGTGTTTATTAATATAAATGAAGTAAATTAGAAGCATGACGTTATAAAGACAGGGAGGAAACTTCAGGAACTTTTCTGTATTCTCCCAAAACTCCCATTAATTTAAACACATTGTTCTCCAGTAGTTTGCTTTGGTTTGTTTCAATCTTTTCTTTTTTTTTTTTTTTTCTCTCCTGCACTAAAAGTGCTGTAGTTAAGCCCAGATAAGCAGCCTAGGAGAAGAATGCATGCAGTGAAATCTAACCGTGTTTACAGTTACTTAATATCCATAGATTTTTATATTTGGGTGGAGAAGGGAGTAGAGAATTTAGCAGCCACGGGAAGTTGTACATTTTTATTTTTTATATATTCTTATCAGTATGATCATGTTTTTTCATTCATCTGGAGGCTCAGAGCCAGGATTGCCAGCACATGCAAGATTTTGTGCGTATGGAGACTCCTACTCCAGTGTGGTGCAACAGTTACGAGCATTGCCATGCAGAAATCTAAATCAGAAATAACTGTGCACAGCGATGTCTCCTGGATGCTTCTCTCAGGTAGGGAGACTGAATTTTCAGTCTGCTAAAGATGTGACAACTGCATCTATCTCTGGCTTTACTTCAGAGAGGAGGTGGCATATGATAAAGTGTAGTGTAGAAGTGAGAGGTTTTCCCCAGCTCTGAATTTTTTGTATGTTTCCTTTCCTGAGGGCAGTTGCCTTTGTAAGTCTGGATTTTCCTACTCTGGGGTTCGCATGGCAGATAAATGATGGCTTGTAACAGGATGTCCCAGTGTCAGGACTTTCTGCTCACCTTTCCTTGGGGTTCTGGCATGAGTTCTGGGCGTCTGTGTGTGCTCTTGTGCATCGGAAAGGGAGATTCCCAGATGCTTTATTGAACTTGTGTGCTGAAGCACCTTCTTTTTGAGCTGTGTCTGTAGTTAAAGGGAAGAACCTCAGATTTCTTTAGGATTAACATCAGTTTCTCATTTATAAACTTATTGTTTCAGTGCTTACAGAAATGTGAGGCTCTCCTGATGGTCTGTTCAAGCCTTGTGGATTCCAATTCTAGTCTAGCTCTTCTCTACCCAAATAATTTTTAAAAAATTAGGAAGAAAATATGTTTTACAAGATTAAAAGACTCATGTTACCAGAAAAGTCAAAATGTCTATAAATTAAAGATCTTCAGGTGCGTTTAGCAGCTGGAGGAAATCTGCATGCATGTGCATGTCTTTTCCTATGTCCAAAACCATGAACTGATCCACAGATCCCCAAGAGCTGTCAGCAATTTCTTCTCCAGTGATTTTTTTCCTTTTAAAGGTATTCCCAATCCCCAATCAAATGAAAGGCTTAGATTTTTTAACAGGGTGGTTCTTGACCTCCTTTCACCTTCTTTAGTTTAGGTACACAGGCATAGCTCTATATTGAAAATCACATTGCAAATCTAAATACTTACAGCAAACTTCAGAGCTCTGTCTAATGAAAAAAAAAAAAGGTGCAAGGAAGGCAGCAATTGCCTTATTCATGTGCTTTGAACAGCAATTTCTAATAATGCAAAATACTACATGGCAAATGTAAAGAAGATAATTTCCTATCCAATCCAGCCTCCTGGTTACAAATCACCTGACAGAAATACCATGAAGAAGTAGTTGTGACATGTGCTCTTCTGTCACTCCAGTTATTCCACAGCAGCTTTGCAGTGAGCAAGTTGGGAAGTAAGACCGGCTTTCCAGTGGAAACTCCTTTAGGGTAGGTGGTTTCAGTTTTGCCTCCCTTGATTTAAGTAAGACAAGCCTGTTTGCAGTTCTGAATTCTTTTGGAACGTGTCTTCACATGCAACTTTTCATACCTTTTTGGATCGTCTTAAAAGAAATCTATACCTGTAGTTGACCTACTTAATCTATGCAATTATTCCACTTTGTAGGGTGTATGCACATCTTGTTCTTGTCTCTGTATTTTTTCACAGCTTGGCAGTCATTCTTTTTTTAAAAATACCATATGGTTGGTAATGGGAACTTGAGTTCAGTATTTCTTTTGTTAAAATTACTGGCCAGAAGAATGGAGGCAGAAATCAGACTACCGCTTTGCAAAATCACAGCTCATTCACTGCCTTCTCAGAAATCCTGCTGGATTAATTCAAATGTTTTTAATAGCGATGAGTAAGGCAAACGGAGTCCTGCTGAAAGCAAGTGAAATGTCAGGGATTGTTGGTTCTAGTTAAAAATGCACCCGTTTCTCACCAGAGCTTCATGCTGTAACATCTTTTTATCTATGAATCTACTAAGAGACTTCCAAGAGATGATGGGTATCTTGTGCCTAGCTGTTATCTGTTGTGTGGTGCCAAATTTACTTGTGTTTTTTCCTTCCTGGCTGTAAAGCTACAATGTTATTTAAAGCTCTAGTTTTCAATCTACATAAATTGAGTGTTTCTGGATTAAATTGCATCCGAGTGCAAATATGTACAGAGTATTCAGCCTTGTAAACCCCTGTATGCTCTGTGATCTAGCAGAACTCATTAACGAGCTAAAATTGAAGGATGTAAATAGCTTTCCTGGAGACACTGTGTCATTTGATGTTT
>JANHGB010066395.1:0-10908 GCA_026283785.1 Coracopsis vasa | reverse complement strand
AGTTACTGGACTGTTCTTATCTCAACCCGTGGGAGTTACATTCTTTCAATTCTCCTCCCCATCCCTCTGGGAGCAGGTGGAGGAAGGTGGGGGTGAGCGAGAGGCTGCGTGGTTATGAGTTGCCAGCTGGCCTTAAAACACAATAGCAGTCCTCAGGTAAAGGCTGAACTTGATGGTCTTAAAGGTCTTTTCCAACCTAGCTGAATCTGTGATTCTATGATTTCTGAAAATACTACAAAAAGAAACAGGGTAAAGGCATACTGACAGTCAAATAATGTCATAGGAGACTTTATACATTCAAAACACCAATTGGCAACAGCTCACTAAGTAATAGTGGGATTTAATAGTATCTGAAATACTATAAAAAATTAAGTAAGTCACATTTTGCTTGAAAAAAGTTTGCAAATCAGAAGTAAACAAACCCCACTTTAATCTGCACGCATATACATATAAAACAAAGCCTCACTCACTTAGGTGAACGCAAATACTATTTGTGTGTGCATTTCTGTTTAGAAACAAATTAGTCCACTTATTTCCAGCACTCCAAGGACTAGATCTAGCCTGCAAGGTAACCTCACCTGGCTCCCAGAAGTGCTGGTTGGTAGGCAGACCAACTGAACTCGTCAAGTTGCTTCTGGATTTGTACTTTCTAGAAAAGTGAGTAAGTGCAAACTTAAGTCAGGGATGTCAACATTTTTTAGCTCACATGCTGCACTGTACAAAGTAACTTACTAGCCTGGTACCTGAACATCCAGGTAGTAACAGAAACAACCTTCAGTTGCACTGTAAGCTGACCATTGCTGTGTTGTTGCTTCGTAACTTAAACTTATATACATACAGCCCAAAGTATGCAGAGTTTTGCTACTGTTTAAGCATCTTACCCTATGAAACACTACCACTTGTGTCTTAATACATGTACCTGAAGGAAAATGGATGACAAAGGAGCCAAAGTTATTCCCCTTGTTTTCCTCAAACATTACAAAGCACATTCACAAGGCTAGATGTGTCCCCTTCCAGATGGCAAAGGTATAAGTATCAATTCATATACCTGGTAGATTACTGGTGTTTCCAGAGTATTTGTACAGGTGACATTTTTCTGCAAAGAGAGAAATTCACACATGCAATGCATGTGCTCTGGAGCAATACTACTGTGTCAGTATGTCAGTCATCACTAGCACATGAATAAACTGACATCTAAAAAAAATCCTGCAATGGTAGTCTAAAGAATACAGCCTAAAGATACAAAGTTTCGGGAAGGTGTTATCACAAGAGCCTATCCATGAAATGAAATCCTGTAACTTTCAAGGCACATTCTCAGGTAATCCTCCAGTGTATTACCAGAGTCTGAAGGAAAAAAGATGAACTTTCCCCCAGTCCATTTCAGTGGAACCTAGTATTAAAATGCACACAAGGACACTGAATGGTATGCTGGTTTTCATTCAACATGTGATGGATCTGTAACCCTTCCTGATTTCATCTTTGCTTGAGACTATCTATTTTTAGTGCTCTGTTAAAAAAAGAGCAGCCTTTTTCTTTGGTTGGAAGGACCAATTACCTGAGCTAGCTGTGTAAATTAAAAAATTAGGACTCCAGCACCTTTTAAGAATTTGTATGTTGTTTTCCTCCTTCCCTCCCTCCCTGAAGCTGTGACTTAGCTTTAGGTCTCCAGCATGGAGCTACAGCTATAAAGCAAATGAAGTTCTGGTCTACTCAGTCAACTGAAAGAGATAGTTTGGCTTCTCAGAACATATGAATGCATATTTGATCTACAGCAAGTCCTCAGCATAGCAAAAGGTTTTTTCACAATATATGCCAGGCAGCTCCTACAGTATTAGCAACTTATTTATGATGTACTACACAGGTTCATTATGATAATACTCACTTAAAGACATACTTTAAATTACTCTGAAATGCAGTGAAAATAACAGAGATTGTCAAAATAGTACTGTGAAAATAAAGTTTGCCAAGAATACTGTTGTGTAGAATGTCATCCTTCAAAGAGAGGCAACTTGTGCACTGGGACAGTATACAGATGTACATTCTACACAAAGTTACTACTAATGCAAAGCTGATTTTGATGTGGCTAATGCATATATATATGGGCTTTTAAGCAACTGCAGAAGCTTATTTAAGAGGGACAATGGCATTTGAAAAGCCCACTTACAGGTACATTAAAGAAAAGTAAACACTTTTGGTGGTAAATACTTATTAGAAATAAAGTACATAAGGTACACAGAGCAATAGCAATATTATAACTGAAAGCAGTAGTTATTTCATCTACGAAACAAAATTAGAGCAACGGTCTTAGAAAAAACATGAAAAACATGGATTATCAGCACATCTGTGAATACAGCTATCTGCAGTAGGTATATCCTGATCTCTAAAAATGGACATGAGATATAACTAAACCCTAAGTCCTGTGACAAAAATGAATGAGAAATCTATACATTCCATTATGACAGCCCTGAAAAAAACTCCCCAGCTCCATACCTACAGTTACACTACATTTCAAGTTTTGGTAGTGAATATGCAGTCTCTTTCACAGAAGGTCTATTATTTTATTGGGCAACATGGTCTAGTGTGAGGCACCTCTGCCCATGGCAGGGAGGTTGGAACTGGATGATCCCAAGATCCTTTCCAACCTGAACCATTCTACAATTCTGTGATTTCTGATGAAAATTACACAGCATTGCTACACCAGAGCATATAGGCTTAAAGTGAACTTAAGGAGGCAGAAAAAAAGTATGAGGAAGGCAACATAATTAATGCACGGGTTACTCAACATTCATATGTAGAATTAATCTTGCATGAGAACAATTATATTGAAATAAAACTGCTCTAAATTCTTTTACATATGTTTATTCAATTAATAGTTTGGTGAAAGCCAGCTATTCATCTAATTCTAGCACACCATTTACTGGCAATGACTTTTTAGGCACCTGTGAGTGGTAAAAATTAAACCAAAAATATTTCAGTGTTTGAAGCTTTATCAGTGTCAAGCACATGCCTTTCCAGTGTGATGTCTGACCTTGTGAATATTTAGAGGGCAACAAATGTGATCAGGATGCTGTAAAATTCTTTATGAAAGCTCAAAGGCTTTCACAGTTTATATACATTATTTTTCCTCTTTTAATCACATCATTCTAAGCAAATGTGATTTCGAACACAATTTATGCAGCTAAAGCTGGTGATCTTTTGCCTCCTCCATAGGATACACCCATATGTGGTTTAACTTACTATGTCTGGAGTTACTTAAAGCAGTCATGTAACTTAAGTTTCAGCAAAAGCACAACAAAACCTGTGAGTTCTGGAAGCTCAGGTAAGCCTCCTCCACAACTACAAGGATATCACAAAGCAACTCAACACAGACCTACCTCCTCTAAGTCAGTCAGGTTCCTCTAATCTCAGTAGATCCTGATACCTCATTTCAAACCATGTGAGAACTTGTTCTGGGTTTTACTGCATATCTTTGATTTGATTAGGAAAAAATAAAGAGAAAATACTAGAGACAAATCACTAAAAACATTTCCTCTGACTCAGCAGTCACAAAATTCCCTCCCTCACGGCACTGAATTTCATATGAGAGCCACTCCTCAGTTCTCCGAGGCTAATGAAAGGCACTAGGCTAACAGTATCTTGGACTGAAGCGGTGAGACGCTGGCACAAGTTGTCCAGAGAAGCTGTGTCTGTCCCATCCTTGGCAGTGTTCAAGTACAGGCTGGACGGGGCTTGGAGCAACCTGGCCTGGAGGAAGGTGCCCCTGCCCAAGGCAGACGAGGTAGAACTTGATGGTCTTTAAGGTCCCTTCCAACCCAAGCCAGTCTATGATTCTATGGTAAGTTTTTACCCATGTAACTGAATATCAGTTACATGGTGGGTGGGCAACTAAAAGACCATGGTCTTGGGAGTATAGGACTGTGTACAGATAATGGCTTTGAGAAAGACAGACAACGAAAAATATCCAAGTCACTGTGCAGAGTGAACTGGAGAGAAACAATGCAGCCCAAGCTGAATTCCAAGATGGAAACTTGCTCCTCACAGAGAGCTGACGTGAAGCCATTTCTGTGCTTGACTGTCAGTCTGAAATTTGGCTGTCAATTTTTTAGCACATCCAAAGCCAGCTGGGAGAGTCAGCTGTGGAGCCAAAAGAAATCTAATCTAAAATCAGGGCAGGGCAGATGTGTAACACTGGAACCTTGAAGAAAACAGGAAAAGGGGGGGAAAAAAAAAGGGGGGTGAGGGCGTGAGGAGGGAGAAAAAAATGCCAAAGTGTTTACTGTTTTTTTTTTTGCTTAAAATCTCTGCTAGCAGATCTTTCCGTTTTAATTCTTTGTCTTTATGTATTGACAATTGATCATCTCTTGCAGGAGAACTTTTGAAGTTTTGCAAGTTACAGGTTGCTAGCAACAGGCTGACTTTTCTATTGCTTAAAGTCCAGCTTGTGAGAACTAACAGATGCAGCAGTCTAAAAGATAAAAGCATTAGAAGGTTCATGCTAGACTGGACCCAGGGATAAAATATTGACCCTTCTGAAGATAAGCCATTAAAATAACAGAAAAAAAAAAATACAAGTGTAGTTCACTTTTATGTTGTTATCTACATTTTAGTCAACAGCACCCCTCTGACATAATCAATGATGGATTAATCTTAATCCTCTATTCAAGAGAATCCGTATCAGGTTTTGGCATGTCCCTTTTGCACATTCACAGTCTCTGGCACTTAAGAAAAGTTGAAAGAGTTGGAAACACACAAAAGCCAACTCAGTACTGCACCAAGTCAGCTCAGGTGAGAAATCAAAACAGAACTGCTTGTTACCGTTGAAATAAGGTTACCAAGAAATTCACTAAAAAAAATAATAAAAAAATAAAGTGTGAAAAGTCAAGTGGTAGAAGCTATTTTAAACATATTAAACTTTAGATTTATCACCCATTCCAACTGTGTAGTGATTTTATAAACAGAAATGAGCAACTGCACAATCAAGGCTGCAATGAAAATGCTGTAATTTCCTATATAGTCTGCTGGGCCATCCTGCAGGCTGGACAAGCAATCTACTTTTTCTCACCACAGCAGCCAACATCATCTTTGAGCCGCTATTCCTGCAAGTCTAATAAGGAAAGGGTACATGTTTCATCTGAAATAGCCCCCTGCATATGCTAGAATGAGAGCCTGCATGTACTAGAAAGCGAAGACATCTGCCCTCTGTTTCCAAATGAACTATTTGGTACACTCCAAATGTAATTTCCGTATACAAGTCTTGTAAAACCCTAGGAGAATGGTAATAACCAGTACTAATTTATTACACAATCAAACTAGAGTAAAACATGGTGCACACATGCTCAGTGATAATACTTTTTAGAAGAATGCAAGTTTTCCTTTAAACAAAAATTATCAGAATTCATTACTACCAGGAAAACTGAGGACACAACTAGGAAAAAAAAGCAAAACAACAAAACAAGAACATGACAACTGTCTGGGTGCCTGCTGATCACCAAATGATTTCATGTTACAACTCAACAGTCCAGATAAATAAGTACTTTTTCTCTGCCTATAGTTTCAGCAGAAACTATCGATGAATGCTTATTGTCTCAATAGACTTTTACAGCCTTTTCTAGCACAAAACGGAGAGGCGTCCCAATTCGTAGCTTCTCTGACAAATTCTAAAGCTGTGAAAGCTGTTTGGCTTCAACATGTTTCAGTCCACTGAAAATAAAACCTTTAGAACTGGCCTAAATACAAATTACACACAACTGTGATAATTCCCAGGTAACATACTAAATGTGTAGGTGTTTTCCTATTGACTCCCAAGTTCTGATGTGCTCCACCACACTGCCATAAAATCAAGTACCTTTGCTGAATAACTTACATGCTGTCATTAAACTCATAAGACACAGACAGAGCCTTACTTCGACTGACATGTAGCAGTGTTTCCAACTACTTTTTCTTCAAGATCCTCAAAATTGCATACTTTCATAGCACTCACATAGACAGAGATGTGTACCATGTGTTCATGGTGGGCAGGACGAAGCTCCTGCTTTAATCGTCAGGTTAGTTTTTTCAAAAACCCATTAATGGAATGATCATTCTGAGAATGTCATACATAGGTCTTGACTTCTGGCAGAAACTATCTGTAACAACATGAAGCCCATTCTAAGAGTTTTCTGAAAGGATGTCTCTGGATCTCAAAGAGAAATATTTTAAATGTCTCATTAAAATTATCCCCACTATTTCACATATATTTCTATTAAAATAATAATAAATAATAATAAAAAAAAATAAAAAAACCCAATAGCCACTTTCATATACCAGATTTAAATGTAGGGATAGTAGCTTCCAACAAATGTATTATATACTCTGCTATCAGAATGGCCTGAGCAGCATTTCAAATCTAATGCATATTTTTAGATCAGGGCTTACCATCTTTTGTTTCCTTTGCCTCTCCTCAGGGGTTAAAGCAAGTCCCTAATATATTTAAAGAACAGTTATAGGTACAGTTTCTATACATATCTACTTGTACACATGCACACACACAAATGTAACACGTTAGTATCACGGACCCATTGTTTAGAGGGCTGCTTAAAACATGGTGGTCTATTTAAGTATCACGATACAAAAAAGTGTTTCAAGATTTCTACTTTAGCAGGTTACTAGGATAAATCTTTTACCAATGACAGAAAGCTGCAGTATCGTATCTCTGTCAGTCACTTCAGGATTCAGCAACTAGAACTGAAGACTGAATAGGGCTGTCTGCTGTTTTTTGGGGGGTTGGGTTTGCTGGTTTTTGGGTTTTTTGGAGATCTTTTGTTGTTGTTGGGTGGTTTGATTTGGGGGGGGTTTCGTGTTGTGGGTTTTTTTGTGGGGGTTTTTTAATTTTTTTTTGTAGGTTTTTTTGGTTGGTTGGTTGGTTTATTTTGGGGCGAGGGTGTTTGGTTGTTTTGGTTTTTTTTTCCCCAGAAACAGGAGAAATAAAAATAAATTACATCTTCTGCTTACAATTATTTTAAGGAAAGAATTCCTAAGCTACCGAACATCATTAGTGATTACATAAACAACTACTACAGTATAATAAAACCAGTGAAGTAATTCCAACTTTGCCTTGAACTTCCAAAAAGCAAGATGAACACATATGGCTGAATTAGTTCACTCAGAAATCAGCAGAGGAATGCCAAAGACAGATTTGACCCATTATCTACCTGCACAGCACAAATGAATAATGCAAATGTGTATGCAAAGGACCATGAAGCATCTCAGCTTAGCAGTGCATTTAAAATATATCACTAACTTTCAGCTTCTTGAAATATTTATCAAATGCAGGAGGTTCCACCGAGAGCACACTCTATTAAGGACTCCACTGAATTTTTATTTCTACACCTGACTC
The DNA here is from genome assembly GCA_026283785.1 of Coracopsis vasa. Taxonomy (NCBI): domain Eukaryota; kingdom Metazoa; phylum Chordata; class Aves; order Psittaciformes; family Psittacidae; genus Coracopsis; species Coracopsis vasa. Next base: position 3,533 of record JANHGB010066395.1, on the reverse strand, counting down.
AGAGGACTATAAACAAGGAGACTGGAACTAACTGCTAAAGCAACTTCGGGTACTTCTCTGTCACCACAGGCCTCACATGTCCCTTCATAACTGTTCCTGAAACACTTGAATGTTCATCTCACAGCCAAGACTAACAGGTCTTTACACAGTGCATCTTGGGAGGGGAGAAGAGGAAGGCAATGGGTTTCTGGACATGACTTCAGAAGCCACTAAAATTAAACTGTATGCAATTAGAAAGCTACTACAAGAATCCACAGTAAAAAGCATGCTTTACGGCACCACAGTCAACTCAAGAGTACCACGTAACAAGCTAAGCAACCTTATTAAAATTAGTGGTACTAAAATTAGTTAAAATGACTAGTTGGATCAACTAGGAACAAGCCTGGATCAGCCACACAAAGCAGTTAAGCTGCTGAGCACTCGTCAAACACTGAATTAGTTCTACTAAACTTTTTGTGAAATAACATTAGTATAGGACTTTGGGAGGGTACATGCTTACTCAGGTAATCTCACAAATGCAATTGCCACAACAGCATATTCCTGCAGTGCCTTAAGTCAGGAATAATATGTAAACCAATCTGCTCTCAATCCTCCCCTCCTATTTTTTTTCTCTTTTGGTAAGAATTACTAGGCCCTGCAGGAGAGAGGATGGGCTGTTCTTATATTTTAGATATTTCACTTGAATTCAGCCAAAAGATCAAACCGGTAAGCAAACTGTTACCTTAACAAGTATACAGAGCTGTGTTAGGAAAGGCTGTTGGGGCTTATTCACATAACTGACTTTCACATTGATTTATTTAATCCCTTGAACAGTCAGTCACATTTTCCTGGGACTTGAGCAGCACCAGATGAAACTCGGAGGTCACAACCGTGCATCATTTTCACTAATCTTCTCTAATGAATTTCAAATTAGCTGACCCATCTACACACACACACATACAAAAATCTACCTGAAAAGCTTAGTAAAGATTTAAAGGTTACACATAATTATGAGAGATGCAAATCCCATTCACACCTATTTAAAGCTATAATCTGAAATAAAGATATCACCACACATTGAGTACATTTATTGAGAACATTTTCTAGGGTAAAAGTACAAAGCAACAGGCCTGTGAGCTCAAAAAATACATTTTGGCACAAGAGAGATTAGCCCGTGAAATTATTTTATCTCAGTAGAATTAGTGATTTTCTGAAATCTTTGCATTAGGTAAACTGAAACAAGAAATAACCACAGTCAAATACAGTGTTGCTAAATAAGGATGTGAAGCATTTTTGGGGGAACAAGACACTTTCACTGAAGAGTAACATTTACTTTAACATTTTACTTTCTTGCCTTCAATGCACTTTAAAGTCCCGGTTTCTCTCCCATTTTTTTATTTTTTTTTTTTTTTGGGGGGGGGGATGGGAGAGGTGGGCCCGAATTCTGATTGTAAGGAAAGATAAAAACCCGACCCAAACCTACCAACCAGCCACAAGTTCGATTCCACTCCACGTGGACTTTAAAATCCAGCAATGGTGCTACCTATATGCTTTTGGGTAACCTAATTTAAAGCGTTTTGAGGTCCAAACCCATTTCTAAGACACTCAGAAGAGACGTTCAAAACCACTTACAGACCCTTCCACGAAATCTCTCGCTTTAAAGCGTTTTGAGGTCCAAAACCATTTCTAATTCATTCAGAAAATACGTTTAAAAACATTTATAGACCTTGGCACGAAATGCTTCGCTTCGTTTCCAACAAACAAATTTCAAGACAGCCCCAAACAAGCGATCCATCTTTAACTCTTTTACCTTTGTCGCCCACTTGTAAACTAACCTCCTTGATCACTTCAGCACCGCTCTGGGAAGTCTCCTCAAAGCCGAGCTGAGGTAGGTTTATCATGAACTTCGATGACTGCCAGCAAGGATTCTGCATTTTAAAAGATAAAACCCTGCACGGCAGGTGAAGCTCCTAGGGGCTAGTAAATACAATTCAAAGAGGGTCTTAATCTCTGTTGTGCTGTCACGATGGGCTCCACAACTTCTTAATGCAGCTTGCTGTCAAGCCGCCTCAGAGCCTCACAGTAGTGGGTCATGCAGAGCAGCAGCAGGGGCCATAGGAGGAGTTTTCTTCCCTTTAAACAAATGGATTTAAGCCAAGGAGAGAAGGGGGAGGGAGGCTGGAATACCGCCTGTCCTTTTAGTATCTCTGTCGGTACAGGGAACTGGGGTGGAGGGGAGTTGTTGCGCTCTCTCAACTTTTACTACGAGAATACGGGAGCCTCCTTGGGGGTGTCCACATTGCAAAGCCTGGGGGTTACTGCCTGGGCAGGAGGGTGATTCTTGTCCTGCTCTCAGCAGCCCTTAGCAGCTGGATGTAATTATGCACTGCAGCTTCAGAGGAAGTCACTGGCTGTGGAGAGTGTGCAATGCTTGGCTGTGGCTCCGCTGCTTTTAAGGATACAATGGAGATGGAGAGAGTAAAAACAGTGGCACAGAGTGAAGGGGAGGGCAAAAGCCCAATTATCCCCCACTTGAACTAGCTGCCTTGTTAAATCATTACATATTTCTAAAAGTCTCTTGGTAGATACTTATCCTAAATGAAGTCAGATGAGGGAAAGGCCATATTCAGACGCCAGGAACTCCTGCCACAAAGGACTAAAACTTTAGAAACAAAAAAACCCTCTAAAACTATCTGGAAAACTATTATTTATTTTACTACTCTCTATCAAAAAATAAATACTGATTTATGTCTCTTGGAAAGAAAAATTACATTGAGCTGACATATTGCAATGACTATTTTTGGCCTTACCATTTAAAATTATAAAGATATAAATAGAGCACTGCAAAATGCAGCTATTTTGATTCTCATTGGGGTTCACACAAACATTTTGTTTGGTTTAAATCATTGATTCAGCCCTCCACTCAATGCTGATTCTGCTTTGAATGCAGAGGATTCCTCCCTTTTGATTTTTAAACAGCCAAATCAACTTGGAAGCTGAAGAGTTGTTGCTGACTCTTGACCTTAAGCTATGTATTGTTCTAACAGCACCTAGTAATTGTCTCAAGCCTGCCAAAAGAATTGCAGAAACTTCTGTGAAGGTGGCTCTAGCCCTGGTTTTACAATGAAACCCAAAATGAGGCAAGTTTTGTCTGGCACTGATCCTTGTAACAAAAGCTATGGTTATAAATCTCAGGAAAAGAACATTTGTAATGGAAGTGGCCAGTGAATCCTAAATAGCAACAGAATGTGTTGCTATGAAATGTGTGTACCTAGAGGGGAAAAAAATGATCCCACTCTTGATAGAAAAGCAGCAGCTTACTCAGAGCTATTCTCAGATGTCAGAGTCAGTCATCAACTCCCTGGTCTGTGGTTGCATCCTTCTAAATTTTGGCCGCTCCAGGCAGTCATGATTTATGTCTTTAGCCAATGAAGCAGCCAAGGTGCATAGTGGGGAAAAGAATTAAAAGTAGGCAGGGTTATTTACAGGAGCATGTAGTGATAGGATAAGGGGGAATGGCTTTAAACTGAAAGAAGATTTACATTAGATATTGG
>JANHGB010066392.1:0-27808 GCA_026283785.1 Coracopsis vasa | reverse complement strand
GTTTAAGTTTTAACCCATTACCCCTTGTCCTATCACTACAGTCCCTAATGAAGAGTCCCTCCCCAGCATCCCTATAGGGCCCCTTCAGGTACTGGAAGGCTGCTATGAGGTGTCGATGCAGCCTTCTCTTCTCCAGGCTGAACAGCCCCAACTTTCTCAGCCTAAGCCCCAGCTTTCTCAGCCTAAAAATCATGCAGTTCAGAAGAGAGGTGACAGCCTGTTGAGAGCATGGGAAGTGTGTTAACTGCCTGTATGAAATGCAGCCTTTATTTCACATTCACATCTAATAGACAAATCACTGAGCCTTTGCTGAGGAAAAGAAAAATAAACATTTAATAAAAGGCAGCATGGAGGAGATGAGTTGTGATGATTAAAACAGATCAGCAGATTCAGTGATCTGTAGGACACAAACTTTACTGAACATCCGAAAACAGGATACATGGAGTAGATAAGGAACCAGGTAGTGTTTATATGGCAGATAAGTGAAGATTACCAATAGCGACCAATTACTTCTGACCAAAGCAGCAGGTAGCCTCATCTTCAGGCTGTGGATACTTCCCTGTGCTTTGGGCAGAATGAAGCACCCCCAGGCTTCACTTTTACTCAGCAGGCTGCAGTGAAAACTAACGCTACTCAAACCCAGCCTTTGAAGGAAAAGCATTTAATGAGTGGGAAGTGGATGGGTCTGTGGACTCTTTAATGGTATAAATGTTACTGGAAAAGCCATTCCATAACACAGCGTTCATCAGAGATCCATGCCAAGACAGCAGATGGAGAACATGCTGGAAGCATGCAGAGGAGAAGCAGAGCTACGCTTTGAGAGTCTCACAGGAGTCAGGGAGAGCTGGTTCCTGGACAAGGCTCCTGATGTGGGTAGAGGTAACCACAACCCATCAGTGATGGAGACATAGACAAGGCCTGTTTTGGTCAAGCCACTGATGACTGACAAGCTCTGCTGAACCAGACCGTCCCATTCTCTGCCCTGGCTGGCCACAGATCAGAAGTCCCATCTACTCCTGACCACGTGGGTAGCCCTGAAGTAGTATATGCCCTTATTTTAGAGAAGCATTGTACCAGAGGTGTACCTATGTGTGTGAGTGGTTTGAGACACAGGTTAAAGCCATAAAATCATTTTGTAAGGAACCCATTGTTGACTACAATGTGATAGCTCTGGTCACTTATCCCACAGCCCTGCCAGGTTTTATAAAGGCTACCAAGGAACTCATCTAATTTTACCTTTTAATTGCAGGTGTCTTGGCTAAGCCAGTTGCGTAGGTTCCTCCGAGGTGGCACAATGGGGAGAAACAAGCACCTGCAAAGGGATGACTCATCCTACTCTAAGACAGGTGAGCTGGCTCACCACTGGAAGCCCTCCTCTCTGTTTATAGCCTACCTGGATTTGAAGCTACTGACATCAGGTAAGATGGGTTTCCTGCAGACCAACCTACACCTCCAGAAAGCTGCTCTACAGGTTTCATGCAACACACAGCAAGACATGCCTGCTAAGTCAAAATTCGGTCATAGGGCGTCTGGTACGCAGCCCCCTCTCCTATGACACCTCTTAAGCGGAGAGCAGAGCAGAAGAGCCCAAGGCCTCAGTCGCAGCCCCATGCTGCACTGCTTGGTTACGACAGCAAGTCCCTGAGGCCACTGCACAGGACAGCTGGAGACACTTGTTAATGAGAATGCCGGTACACTGACAGTGACAAATGTGACCTTTGGAAATTCAAATTAGGTTTGGCACATGTATCCTCCAAACGACTGCTGTGACTCCCACCAGGGTTCATGTGGGTATGGAGTATGTCTCAACTGCGGGCTTGCTGCTTGTTTTACACGTGTTACGACCCAGCCTCCTCCCCACCACAAGCCCTTGGCTCCACGTGTCCTGGTGCATGTTGGACCCATGCTCACACACCCAGCTGGGGCTCTGTGACATGGTGCGTTCCAGCTTTGTAATGTCAACCTGCCCACTTGCCTGACAACGTGAAAGCAAACGATGTGCATGTGCTCAGGCTCATGCTCAGCAACTCCGCAGATCCTAGCAACTAAATTACGGCCTCCCCCCCAATCTGCTCTTCCTGTTGTTCAAGTAAACCTCACTGAGGTCCAACCCTCTACTTTCACCCAGGCTACCCTAGCTCTTATCTTACTTGCCTTTTGCCTTTTCCCCTTGCCTCACTAAGATGCGAGCTCTTGCTCACTCCTGGTAAGGCACTGTGATTTATGTGGAGAAAAGGGAGAACAAAAGGAAAAGTACCTGAAAAGGTCACTTAGGCCATGCTGTGGAAAAATTGTGAAAGTTTTTGGGAAAAAAGGTTTCTCTACCAGATGACAGGTATGTTGATTTTGGCTGGGATAGAGTTAATTTTCTTCACAGTACCTAGTGAAAGGGGCCATGTTTTGGATGTGTGCTAGAAACAGTGTTGGTAACACAGGGATGTTTCAGTTACTGCTGAGCAGGGCTTACACAGAGCCAAGGCCTTTTCTGCTCTTCACACCACCCCATCAGCGAGCAGGTTGGGGTTGTGCAAAAGGTTTGAAGGGGACACAGCCAGGACAGGTGACTCACTGATGGCAAGTCTAAAGGATCTTCCAGCAAAATCCCAGGTCTGAAGGATTTTGGGTTTGGGATATAAGGTGGCTGTATGTGTGCAGAATATTGGAACTTCAGGGGGATTTTGAGCACCAGCACTTTTGCAAAACCAGGTCAACACACAATGTTGCTAACTACGCCTGGATGACTGAATTCTGAAGGAAACATCTGCAGTAGGCATAAGATACTGCCACCTCTATGAACCTGACAAAGCATAAGCTGCTGCCTGTCACCTTAATAGTGCGTGTTAATGAAGGACAGCGTATATGGGTGATGTCTGATGGGATCCCACTTTGCACAGGAAGATCTGTATCACAGAAAGAATGGCTCCTGATGCAGTGTTAAAGTAATGTGTTAAAGTAACATGTTGCTTATCCTAAGAAGAATAAATAACACGGCCTGTAAGCTGCTTTTCCTTGCATCCTGGAGACATTTTAACCCTATGCAGTCAAGGTAACTGAGATACGGTAACACATGCTTTAAAGAACTAATGCAGACCAGTATCCTCTGAAAGCACTCAGATGAAGGTCATCAGTCCCTGATTTTAAGTATGTGAATCTGCTTTTCAATCTGAGCTTTTAATCACACAAGTCAACGTGTTAACACCCATCCTCCCAAAGCCAACAAACATCCTGATTATATTCCAGGATTAAGAGAGTGGGTATAATCAGACTGTAACTTCATCAGCATTATTTTCCTTCTTTGAGAAATAATGGAATCCTCCCTGCTGTAACCAGCACACCAGGAGAGCTGTGTGTGCAAGGTGTCCTTTTGTGTCCCCCTGGCCCAGGGAGGAGCAGAGCCTGCACTTGAGCTTAACCCTGCAGCATGGTTAATGACAGTTTTAGCACAGGTAACAGCCACAGAAGGTGGTGAAGTGAGTCCCAGCCCTCTGCATGTCTGAGCCCACCATTAATATTGAGGAAGAGGCACTGGGAGGGAATAGAGATATCAGAACTGAAAGGATCAGAACTCCTGAAGGACCTAAGCGAGGCTTGTCACTGCAGAATCCCTCAACGGACACACCAGTGAACCTTGACAAGTGCCAACACCACCTTATTCAAACAGGCTGGATCCACTTCCTTGGGAGCATAAACAAAAAGAAAGGCTCTCTTCTCCTTGCACAACTCCACGCAGTAGGATGTAGAGTGCCGCTATAGCAGGACTTGAGACAATCAGAGGGGACCACTTTAAATGTTCTCTTACTTTCTTAATCAGAGCAGCACTGGACTTTCTCTAGAGGGAAAGATTTTAAGTGATGTCTACAATTTGTTCAAGCACTAACATCCTGTACCCAAGCCAACCACTTCTCAAGAAAATGTTATAAAGACACAGAGAGCCCAAGAGAAACAATACACACCTCTGTCACCACCACAGGAAGTAGGAAATGAGGCAAGACAGATAATGACACAGCCTGCATTTAAAAAGAAGGGATATGGGTTGCTGAAGAAACAGTAATTTATTTTTTTTTTCAACAAAAGGATAAAATTTACATAGTTTTCTTTCATGAAGTGAGAGCTCCAAAAGGAGAAGACTGATACAGTGGGAAATCAAGAACTTGTGGCACAGTTCTGCGTAAGAAAACCAATTCTGAACCACAGGTGGTGAAGAAGAAAGAGAAAAGGAAATCAAACAAACTACCAAAAAGTCAGAAGAAAAAGAACATGACTATTTGACAGGCTTTGGAGTTTATACAAGCGAAATCTGGCCCGAGCCTGTGAAAGCCAACAGAACCTCACTGGGATCCTGCACAAAAATCTCACGAAGTCAGTAGCAAAACAAAAAGCTGCCACAAATGTCACCCCAGAACTACCTACAGCTCTTTTGCTTTCTCCCCTCTGGTAGCTACAGCTGTGTGCACATTAAAAGGATCCTATGTCAGCACCACAGGTGAGTCTCTCTGGAAAGGAATGAGAGTGAGAGAACAAAGTCAGTGGGCATTGTAAGCAGAAGCAAAACTCACAAGGGAATGAAACCTCCAGTGAAAACTTTGGGGAAAAACTGCTCCTAAAGGCACAAAAGTATAAGTCTAAAGAGGGTCACAGAGCAAAGCTTTTGGGAGAAGCATCAAGGAACCATTGGCTCAGAAATGACTGAGTTCTCATTTGATGTTTGTAGTTCTTCACTCTACAAGAAAAGAACCAAAATCATCATTGTAAGGTGTACATTTTGGTATTGTATTTCAGTGCAACCTTCAACCACACTGAAACAATCTAAATATATTTTGGAGCAAACCCAACAAATTTCTTGTAACTGTTTTATTTGTCCATGTTGTTTAAAGATTATTATTAGCACTGAAGAGTTAAAGAGAACACCATGTTAGTCTTCAGAGCCAACACAACCCATTCTTTTTGTTTATACATATTTTACACACTTTTTCCACGGCTTCTGAAAGGGAGGTATATGCATCTATTCAGAACTTCTAACACGGCTGAGACCTGAACCTTACCATCATAAGAATGGAATAAAATAGGTAGACGCAGAGGCAGCATCTCTGAGTCTTTCGTACAACTGAACTTGCTAGACGGGTGATGAATGTATTTTCTTTTTAAGTTAACCCTTTACATGCATTAAGCAGAAGATCTATTCAGACTGTTAAAAGTTCATCATTCAGGCAGTGTTAAACTGGAATTCTTGTTTTGTGTGTCATTTTCTTTTTTATGCAAGCTTAGTAAAAAGTTAACATTAGCACCCTGCATCCTGCAGAAGCACAACCACAGGGATGGAAAGACAATGCTTGCAAAAAGGGTAATGCCTGTCATACGGAAAAATGACAGGACGGTTTTGTGCCCTCTAAGAGACTAAACCCAATAAAGTGGAGAGCGTTCCTTCATTTGCAGGTGCAGTCAGTAAGTGGTTTACCTCAGATTCCTAGCAGAAGCCCATGATAACTTGTCACAAACCATCTTTACCAGCACGTGACACAGATTCTGTAGCTACTAGCACCAATAAGATTAGTTTTGTCACAAATTAGGGTTATAAAGCTGATTTGTCTTGATGCAAATTTAGATTTTAACATAAGCCACGTATTTTTCACCTTTGCTTAGAAAGCAGCAAATTACCAGAAGTCATTTTAGCATTCAGCTTGCTAAAAATCTAAAGAAGTATCAGAAAACATTCTGCTGTAAAAAAAAAACAAACCAAAAAACTGCTGTCATGGAACAAAGAGGAAAAAAACTATTCTTTTCTGATTTGTATATAGGAGAATCACTTCAGCTTTACTAGCAAACAATGTAAGAAATTCATATAAAAACACAAAGATGCAGAATCTTCTTTGCCATAAATTGCTATATATTCTTCAGTGACGGTAGGTACTCTGATTTTTTACCTAGTCTCTTAAGATACACTTTCATCTGAAAAGCAGATATTTAAATCACTTTTATCTTGTAAAGCACAAACTGTAAATGGATATTAGTAAAGAATAATAAATATAAATGTTAGATAATAAATTTATTACTGCAAAATAATAAAACTAGATTTCCTTTCTAAAATTATTTTTATGGCCTATCAGTACAGTAGACTTCGCAGGAGAATCCAGCTTGTATTTACAGGTATCTGTTTCGAATGTACTCTCTGTACATGAGGAAGTCATCTTTTCCCAGGGGCTGCATGTCTCCTCTTCCAGCCTGAATGTGAGCATGAAAAATCTCTATTGATTTTCTATCAGCTCTTGGAGGCTGAACTTCATAAATATTGTCTTGAGAAAAGGCGGAGATGGGTACTCTGGAAAAAAACAAGCATAGAGAATATTTAGAACTTCAGGTAAAAAATTTCCACAGAAAGAGAAGAGTATTTCTTTTCCTTGAAATATACATGACAGTCAATGAAAGGGCAACTTCCAACTAGATAATTCATTTACTAGATTTTTATCACTACTGCAGACCTGATAAGACCCAGCTTTCCAAGTAGGGTAATTAGGTAAGTTGTCACTAATCGCATTACAGAATACTTTCTCACTTCCCTCCACTCTGCCCTCATTTCTTCATCCTTCCTCGGTGAGTAACTACCCCAGTTGAAAGAGATCTGTGCCATGCATTACAGCAGAAAACAGAAAAACTTTACTGAACTATCCATGTAGTAGCAATTATAACAGGCAAGTGATTATGCTCTGAATAGAAAGGATTTATCAGTTAAGAAATTTCCATCTAATTACAAAGAAACAGACAACTTGTTACCAGCAACAGCACTTTGTACATTGGCACTGCTGATATTTTATGAAAGTATGTTTTTTAAATAGCCTCACAAAATACATAGTATATTTGAATTCTAATATCTGAACCTACTCATGAGAAAAACATGAAGTTTGAAACTTTATAAGAACCTGAGTTTGTCAGACCTTTTCTAAGCAATGCTGTTAATCAGACTCACTCATAAGGTAGAAGCTTGTCTTCTAACTAACTCTTGAAAACTGCATAGCCAGCAGGTCAAGGGAAGTGATTGTTTCAGGGCTTGAGAGACCATACCTGGAGCAGTGTGTCCCCTTTGAGGCTCTCCAGTACAAGACAGATAATTAAATATTTGGATGAGCCTGGCAAAGGTCACCAAGATGATTAGAGAGCTGGAGCACATCGCGTATGAAGACACACGGCAAGCATTGGGTTTGTCCAGCATAGAGAAGAAAAGCTTAAGGGGACCTTACTGCTAGCTGCAACTACCCCATGGGAGCGGGTCTGTGTGGGGCCAGACTCTACTTGAAGTGTGGGATGAAAAGGCAAATTTCAAAAAGGGAATGCAAACTGTGACATGGGATACTGCAATTAGATACAAAAGAACTTTTTTTCCACTGTGATGGTTGTCAGTCACTGTTGTTATTCTGTTACTCAGTCTGTGGAACCTCCCTCCCTAAGGATATTCAACAGTCAAGTGTATGTAGCCCTGAGCAACCTCATCTAATTTGATCCTCCTCTGAGCAGAGGACGGGATCAAATCACTTCCAAGGTCCTTTCTAGTTCTTAATATTCTATGGTTCTAAGCCAAACTCTTCAGTAGCAATGTGCTCTCCACTACCAATAGCAAAGTAACAACAGAACTATTTATAGTCAATATATAATAAATGAACACTAAAAGTACCTCTGTAGCAATTTTCATTTTAGAGCACTCCAGCTGTACTCAGAAATACACTATGTACATTTCCCAGCAATATTTTAGTAATTTATTTATAAAATACTCCCAGAGTTGAACAGTACAGAGGTTTTGCCTGTGTGATAGCAGAACAGTCTGGATTCCACAACTGAACACTGCCATCTGAAGTAAGCTGTGCATTAACTTTTCCATCTATTTAATTTAGAGGAAATCAAATTTTGAAATTAACTACATGAAAAAACCAACTGACAGAACTATGATTCCATAGATGCCACTGTCGTGACTCACTATCTGGGTGCTTTTCAAGGGACAAGAGGTATTTTTATTTGTATAATCTGTTTTAAAGGGAAAAACAAAGGAGAACTGGAACACCCAAACAATGGCAGAGCCCTTCTACAAATGAAATGCAGTAATAATCTTCTAGTTACATCAAGAGCGCAAGCTAACGTTTGACACTTTCTAATCCAAGATCTCTTAAAATGACCAAAACCCCCTTGTTCCTTTACTTTGTAGCCCTTTTCTCACTAAAATATGTTGGATTTTGGATGTTTCATCATGTGATGATGATGACACATCACATATAAACATTATATCATCATTATAAAATGACTGCAATGTATCATACAGTATAGTATGCCTAAATTCCACTACAGCTGGAATACAGTATCTAAAAATAAAATATGACTTTCAATATGAAAGTCGTATTTTTCAATTTCATATTTATATTTGTATTTTTCCAACACACAGAGCAACACATTAAGTTGATTATACTTTGACGGCAATGACAGAATTACTTATACAGGTAAACTACTGAATTTGAGACAATAAACTCACTGGCCACCCAGTTTGGCTGCATAATTAAAACCAAGTTACATTTTACCAGGATGTCGACAGAATTTGCTAGGTTATATCATAGAAGCATTTGGCTATTCTAGAATTGGAGAAAAAAGTAAAGCTAAACAGTTGGCAAAAAGTTTGCAAAAATTACTGCTTACAACATATTCTTGTTTTTCCTTATTTTCAATTCCTGTTTAGGCTTCTTAGTCTTAGAATTCTGTGGCTCTACAGTGGAAAGTAAACAAATACTAAAAATGTGAGCAAGTTACCTACCCGTATAATTAGGATAAAATTTCCAAAATGCTTGCCATTTTTATGCTTTTCTCAAACAACACAAAACTCTTACTTCAAAAGAGCTGAAGTTCTTCTGAAGAGTCCAACCTCTGATATTTACTCTCTCTAAAATCAGCATTTTATTTTAGTTTTTGTTAGCAAACTGTATGAGTAACACTACGGAAATTCTATGATACTTAACATTTTCTTGCTAGTTTATTATAAAATATTAAGGTGGGTGTTTGCAGAACTGATACCAAACATTAGTTAGTCTCACTTTCCATCTAAATGCTTAAAAAGTAGATTGCTTTTCAAAGCACCCATAACTTTGCAGATACTTATTTATCTAGATTAAAGGATCCGAGCTGAGACTCCAGCAATTGTATTTGACGCTAGCACAGGTAATAAGTTAGCAATGTCACTATCTAACCCCAAAAGATGTCATTTACTCAGATACAGCTGCCCTCTCTAGTCAACTAGCAAGTGAATAATGAAGTAAAAGAACAAAACCAAAGCCACAACACTAACTTGATGCCTTCTCTATTTATTGATTTTTTTCTAAAGACATGACATTTCTGAAGCACTAATGAGTCAGAAGTCATTTCCTTAGGCACATGGAAGCTGGGCAGTGAACAGTATATAATTTTGAATATTTAGTAATTTAGTAACTAATTCTCAATTTTCCACCTACTTACTTCAACATGATAAAAATATATTGAAAGAACTGCATGTTCATGCATGCCAATTTTGATTAATAACCCTGTATTAAGCCGTAACTATTGTAGAGTACTTGTATTATCCAGCCATTTAATTAAAGTCTTTTCTTCAACACTATTCATGTAAAAATCTAATTTGCTTAGTAAGTTTAGTATCTTATAATACAGTCGTGAAGAACAGCACATTATTTATGACTTGACTATCAGGTCTCTATAGAGATCTGTATCTCTATGGCCTCCCAGTGAAAATTGCACAGATAAGAACATAAACATGCCATGAAGGACAGCACCTTTGACATGTAAAGTGCATTTATTTTTATCCCACTTGTGAGCAGGCTCCATGGTGTTACGGTTCCACCAAGAGCAACATTATCTCTTCAGTAAAAGAATATGCAGCTAAAATCTTCAGTTATAATGAAGATGTACCATACTTTGAAGGAAAAGTGCATGGTGATGTGCTTAGCTCAGAGCTCTCAGAAATACAGCAGTCACCAGAAAGCCACTGCATTTGTTTCAATATTGATTAGTTCTCCTCAAGTCTCTAAAGCATACCTAAAGGGGACAAAATGTACTGTCGCCTTATTTGAATCCCAAGCAAATATATTTGACCTACAAAACTCCAACAAAACCGGAGGGTTTTTTTGTTGTTGTTATGTTGGTTGATCCTCCCTCCCTCTCTAACAGTATGTCTTTAAATTGCTTGCTGTGCTCTTGAAAAAGCCTTCAAGAGAATTTTCCTTTCTTAGACACCAACACCTCCATATAATAAAGGTTCAGTTATATTCTTTGTGAGTGGAGAGGACTGAAAGACAGGAAACCTCCTCTGTCCAATAATACTGCTTGTATGTTACAGAACCAACCAGCAGCAAAACTTGGATTGCACCCAGGTCCTACAACAATCATCTGAAATTCCAGCAGCATGTATAGTTTGAAAGGTTAGAGAAAGAAGAGACTCTTTCTACACAGGTATACATCTAAATGAGCATTTTACAATCCAAATTAGAAGCAGCTTCTCTACAGTGCAGACAGAAGGAATATGAGAGAAGGTCAGAACATCTGATACAGAAAGGTGGTCTCTGAGGAATGATCAATCTTTTAAGCAGGGATGATTTATGCTGAGCTCAAACTAACTCAAAATTTAAAGATCGAACACACAAAGGAACCTAGGGGTAGTGCAGGGCACAAGAAAACAAGTATAAAAAAAAACCCCAAACAAAACTATTGTGTTAGTTTTTGGAAGAGGAAAGCTCAGACTTACTTTTTCAAGTAGGATTACTTGAGGAAGACAGTTCTCTTAAACTAACGAATAGAAATTTATCACTTCACAGAGAAGACAGAGGGACAGGTTGAAAAAGGGCCCTGAGAATTTTCATTAAGAAAGTCTAAAAGTTGATGGGCTAAGGTGGCATATAGTTCAGTACTTTCTGGGTGTTTTTTGCTAGAAACTGTTAATACTACAAAATTCCAAATTCAACAAAAGCAAAAAAGAAGAGCTAGATTTACTGTTATATTCCACAGGAACTGGTTACAGTCCTATTTTTAGAGAATATGATTTCAATGCTGCTGACATTGTGATCAAAATGGACTTGACAGGCAAAAGTGAGAAACATCAGCCCACTAATCCCAAAATAAAAAAAACCCCAAAACTCTCTCAAACTTCAAGTAGCAGAACTTCTGAAGCATTTTAACAGTGATGACTACTTTAAATGATATAATAGTGTTTTATAATTTGGAAAAAGGCAAATTTAATAACACAACAGAACATATTTTCACACATTAAAAATATAAAGAGCCTGAGACCAGTTATAAAACTCAAAATGTTGGTTTGTGGTTTTGGATTTTTTTTTTCTAGTCTTCTGAGATTACTACATTAATTTTTTAACACATGCTACAGAGAAATACTAAACCAGGTGGACAGCAGATACAAACTAATTTTTTATGTGTGTTGCAGTAACAACAAAGTCCCTGTCAAGTCAGAATTGCACTAGCTACTATTTTATAGCTCGAAGTACTTTTTCAGTATAAAAAAAGCACCCTTGGGTTCTGAAAAAGGATGGCTAAATTTCATCACAACTCATGTATCATGAAGGTATGCATTCCACTGTTGCAGACTTTACATCAATGGATGGTATGAGATTTGACATGTAGATTTTCATTCATGATTCACTGCAAACAGCGAGGGAATACCGAGGACCCGGAGATCAAGTGTGAACATTCAGGTATTAAAAATGTAATTTTTTAAATTTTAAACAGATACAAATAAAATTATGATCTAAGTCACTATGAGGCAGATAAATGTTAACAGTTTTATTGTTAAAATAATATTCAGCATCTCAGTTGACAACTCTACCAAAAATGCTAGGCACATAGGCTTTTTCATCTGAAAAGCTCAGAGCTTAATATTGACAGAACAGATGAATGGGAAAAAGACAGTTCCTCCTACACACAGTGATCTGAATCACAAGGAGCTCAAACCATTTTCCCCAGATCCCTGGAAACAGCTCATGCTCTGCTCCCTGATCTGTCATAAGGGTATTATACAAGACGACTGAGCCAACCTAACAAATTGCTACCAGTCACACAAGAAAGTTCTGCTGAGTTTGATCCTGTGGCTCTGTCTCTTCTGTGCTTGCCCTTGTGACTTTCACTGGTCTAAATAAACTCATTAATCTACCACGAAACTATTTGCTTTTCTGCTGAAATTACTTTCCTGCAGACTGATGAGTTGAACTGATTTATGGAGCACAGTAACAAGCAGCAAAGCTTGCACAAGTTAACAGAAAGAGTAAGCAGTAAGAAGGGAGGAAGGGAAAGAGCAGGACCTCCCCCTTTTGGTGGCAATGAGCTGTTGGAATTGGCTCACTTTAACTTCTACTGTCAAACCCAGTCGTGCTGTGATGTAAAACATTATACCAAACTATTTCACCTGTCAAACTCCATTTAATAAACCATCAGAACATGGACTTAAATATAACCTTCAGTTCCCAGCTAGCTCTTTTCTGGAGTCCTACAACTGCAATCATGCTATTGCTTTTCCCCAGACCCTTCTCAGTAGCATTTTTTTGAGGTGTGTGACCAAAAATGAACAGAGCCTTCAAACCCAAAATGACAAAATTATTCCTTTTGTGTGGTGTTGATTCTTGATACTCTCTTGTCTTTTCTAGCTAACCGGAAGTACTAAGTACTTTCAGGGAAAGTGCCCACAGTGATTTTCAAACCACTTCCCCAGAATATAACATGAAGATAGTCTCAATAACAGTCATCTTAGACAAGCCATTTTGCAAGACACAAGCACAAAGACAGTGCTAAAGCCATTCAGAATCCCAGTGAAGGGCAATCTTTCATCTTCAGATAAAAGACAAAATCCAGGTAATTTATAAACAGCCTGACAAGTAAATTTCAAGAGAATTATCATAGGCAGGAAATGCTGAAGAATCACATAAATGCTTTGTTTAAAATACTGAGAGTCACAAAGAGGAAAGAGTCAAATTAAGTGAGAAAGACTAATTCTTAAAGCTATTTTTAGAATACCACAACAGTGGATACATGTGGGTCTAAAAAGAAATTGAAAGTTATAGTAACACATCTATGTTGGATCAGATAATCCAAAATGGTTAATTATGTCATATGTGCTTCTTAATATACAGCTGTTAAAGAATATGAAATCCAGTACAGGACATCTCAAAGTAAAATGAATCCAAATATTCAGCAAACAGAAAAGAATTTAATCCATCGTAGAGGCAAAGAGTTTTTAGATAAGGAGGGAAGTAAGGAAGATGATTCCCAATTTAACACAGGTATTTATATCTCTAAGCAGCTGAAGCAGTTCTTGTTTTAATTAAGAGGCATAGCTACCCTGTTTCCAAGAAAAGGAAGAAATAAAATGAGTTGTAGGTAAAAACACAGTATCTATTCAGACCCTTCTGGGAGATTTCAAGGAGCAGACTATGGATAAAATAAATTACAAAGCACCTTTGCTGAAGACTAGGTGCTGCTCTGACAAAGCAAGGGGCTGCCTAGCAAGAAAGTGCTTCATTGAAGTGCAGAATATGTATAGAAAAAAAAAGGAATCCTGACTGCCACCCTATCAGGAGAAGACAGATAAGACACCTTTGTGATATAAGCTCAGTGTAAACAGATGACAGAATATAAACAATTTCTTCACCTATAATTTCCAAGAATATTCATAACAATTCTTTATATCATATACAAACACTTTCACTGACATTCATGTAACTTCTTGATCTGAAGCAACATACTGGGGTGCATATTTGAAGCAGAGAGCATGCAAAAAAGCACTGTACTGTGAAACTAACGACACACTTCAGACTGAGATAACTTGTATTTTCCAAAGTCTCTTGTTGACTAACGGCACCTTTCGACTCACTGTTTCCACAGCAGTGTCAAAAAACTACTTAGATATTTTGCATGGGTTTAATGTAAAACATAAATATACTTAACACTTAAGTATCCTTTATTCATTAAACTTAACACTTAAACATCCTTTATTCATTTACTTCTGCCTTTCAACATACAAAACACCCCAAGAACTCCTAGCATGTAAATACACAGAAAAATTACAAGTTCAATACCAACCTTTTCTTTATAGTACAGTTATGAGTAATAATGTCATGTTTACAAATATAAAGCTATTTTTACCTAATCCTCCAAGAAAGTCATTATACTAACAATGTTATATGGAAGTACTGAATTAACAACAGAATTGCTCTAAACTGAGGCAAGAGTTCTCAAAAGTAACCAGTATTTTAAAAGACTTCATTAAAATTATATACTGTACTGCTCTATTTCTACTTTTATGTTTTAAAGCAGTATTATAGATTAAAAATACTCCAGCAGAACATTTAATTTCCACTTCTTTAATAAAGAAGTGGAAAGCACAGGGTGCTCCATTGTTCACTGATTTTTGCTTAATTACTTTTATCTTTGTGAGAAAATAGTGTATATAATGTGCATATACACAGAAATAAACAGTAAAAAAGCCCATATACTATGGGAGTTTTTTGAAAACATGGACTGTATGGCCTATCTCTGAAGACAGGGTATGTTTTTCAAGTATTTAAGGAGAACATAGCCCTGGACCATGCTGCAGGTATCACTCACTAAAGTGTTCTCCTGCTTGAGCATCATCAGTGCCTCGCAAAACCTAACAGGACAGTAGATACCTATGGATGAATTAAAGCTGGTGCACAAACATTGCTGCTATACTGCATAGGCTACAATGGGTATAAGCACTGAAAAGAGCTTGTACCCCGACGTACGCAACCAGCTACTCTCTATTGTAAGAGCATTAAAGCATTTCCACACTCTTCTCCAGAAGGGCTGTAGTCAATCAAAACACTCAAGTCCCTGTTCAGGAGAGAATTTTTTGTACTCCGTGATAAATGCAAGAAGTACATTTAGAAAGTGACTGAGAGTACCTTTTTCAACAGTATTACTTATACCACACAGCAATGAGTACTAGGGAACTAGAAACAAGCGCACTGCGTCTCCCAACAGTAATTATACTACAGTTCTCAACGTCTCTCTTCACATACATGATAATAGATTGTGCTAAAAGTAATCCAGCTCTGTTTAGCTCTTTTTAGCTCTAAAATTCTACTTTTTCTTTCCTTCATGGAATTTCTATGAACAAAAAGAGGAACTTCAATATTCTTCCACATTCTCCACTCCTCCTCTCTATTAATTCACTGCATCACTGTAGTCCCTATTCACATACCCACTTTTTGCTCCTAATCTGTGCTTACAGCCTTTAATTTAAGACAGAAGCTTCTCTTCTGTACTTCTACAATACATATTTGAGTTCATAAATATTTCTGAAGTGACACTGTAAACATAAGAAATACAAAAAGAAGTATTAGCTTTATGGATTTGATAAAAATGGCCTAAAGTTTTTAAAGTTGTGAGGAGCTTTTAAGATTGAAAAAGGATATTAAAAAAAAAAAAAAGTTTTCTTTGAAAGTGTGGAAATGACAGCAATTAACCTAAGCCTACATTGTATCTCAGTGCTGATGAGAAACCTAAGCTTTAGATTGAGTGATTCATTTTACTATGAAAAAGACTGGGGTTTAATTGCATTTGTATCTCGAAGGAACTACTGGAGAATCAAATTTGCCCTTTTTTTTTTTTTTTTCAATTAAAAATGCACCTAACATCAAATGAATACAAGTTACCATAAGTTTTCAATTTCTTCAAGTGCTCCTGAAGAAACAAGGAAACATAAAGCCCAGCAAGTGCAAGATGTGCCTCAGCTGCTGTTACTAAAAACCCTCTCTCTTGACCTAACCTTGAGTATAGTACATTCATGTTATTTTGCCTCTAAAAAGTTAGTATTCTCCAAGGAAATTTCTGATGCAGAGTAGAAATTCAAACCCTGTTTCTGAGAAAGCTTCCTCATTTCAGAACTGAACAACATGCCCTTAAGAAATGGCTACATTTATGATTTTTCTTGAAAGAAAAATCTGTCACTGTCCAAACAGTATTTAAATGCTTTTAAAAAGCTGCAGAACAAAAACTGAAGAAAAAAAACCTAAGCTGTATGAAGATAGAATTTTAGGCTGAAAAAATTATCTACTGTAAGATACCCTGTTTCCTCTCAGATCTGCACAGAAAAGCACGTTTTGTAGAACTGGCAGAGGAGGAGGATCTGCATGACTTGAAGAGTAGTACTGACAGGAGACACAGATTTATGTGCTCTATGACTTTTACATTTCCACTATTCAAAAACACATGGAAATTACACCTGGGAAAGGAGAAAAATGAACATCTGACCCATCAGAATTATGTGGATAGACTCCCTAATGAACGCTGTGTTCATTTTACAGCAGCATAGCATGGGGAATAATTTACTGTCAGGGGGCAAGAAAGGAATGATTATCTCCTACACTATCAAAAATGCCATTACATAAAAGCAATTGCCTTCGCTCACGGCAAAAGTATTCCTATTATTTTAATATATTTTCTTAATAACCATTTCCCTGCAAAACATTCAGGGTTGTTCCTTCACATTTAAAAACAGTTTTACAGTTTGCCAACCTAATTTACTATTTTAATACCCATCAGATATATTTTTTTATAAAACTACAGGGACATTTACCTTCAAAGTGCAAGCAAACGATGAACCATGCACAGTGGTATCATCACTTTAAATGCATACAATACCAAATGACAATGCACTGGTGTTAGGCAATACTGTCTCATACACGATATTAAATCTGTTTCATGTTATCCTGATTCCTCAGCCCTACTGAGACACCCCCAGTCTCTATCCCCTACTTGGGTTAAGTGCTATGTTCAAGCCTCCCTCATTCCATCAGCATGGAGGGGGTGGACTAGAGGCAGTACAAGAAACAAAGCTGAAGTATCTGTAAATCAGTGGATTGCAGTAAAGGTCTTGCAGTACTATGAAGTAGCTGTGCTGTTGGGTAAGAGATGACATACTCCAGAGACAAAAGTAAATAAAAACTGCCCAGGTGAAATTAAAAAAAACCAAGAAAGCAACAGAAGTATGACTCTCAAACAATTTAACATCAAATCTACCTGATGATCTTCCAGGTCTAATGAAAAAAGCAAAAACAAGCTGAAGGGAAAAAGAAAAAGAATACTTACAAATTTATAACCCTATCCAAGTGGTGTTTTGAGCACAACTGCTGGCTGCTCTTGTCTTGTTTATGCTGACTCTGTCCCAGCTGAACAAACCTGCGGAAAGCAGTAGAGAGGAGAACAAATCAAATAAATAAAAGAATTATTCCCTCAAAATCCATCAAATGAAATATGATGACACAAAAAATGAATCTTTAAGTCATGTTGTGTAAGTCAATGATCATGATCTACCTCTCTGATAAACAAAAGGGATTTTAAAAAATTTACAGTAGGTGCATGTACAAACTCAGCAGCATCTTTTAGCTTGAAAAAGATTTGCCTGTTAACTGGTGTCACCTAGTATGTCCAGGGATACAAACAGACCTCCATTCCTATGAAACAGGCAGCTTGCTACAGTCAACTTCCTATGTCTTTTTTTCAAAGCAAATAGCCTATGGGAAAACACAGCAGAAGACAGAACAGTTTCAGATTTTGGTTGGTCCTCAACCAAAGTCAATCTAGTTTATTCAGCTGAAATGCTGTTAGTCCAGATCTCTTATTTACAAGCACAACCTTCTGGGAGAACTCCCCGATCTCCAAATATTTGCTGGAAAACACTGAAAATGGAAAATACTGTTATGGCTTTTTCCTTGGCAATGAACAGGAGCAAAATTAGTTAAGCACTGATCTTATTCAGTCAATCTAAGAGGAAAAATCAGTTTCAAATATACATAAATGTAGGTCTCCCACACTTAAACTCAGTTTGTTCATTCTCCAACACATCCGTGCTACTGAAAACAGAAGTAAATGTTAGTTGTGATTTAATACTTCAATTCACTCATGTGGAGGGTCTTTCCTAATAGTTAGCTTCCATTTAGCTTAAAATAGTCTTATTGGTTTATTTCAGAAATATTTACTACATTTGAACAGGGGACAGTTAACAGTGCAAAAGCAACTGCATGTGTACAGAAAATACAGGGACAATACATTTTTGAACAAAATACAGGGACAATACATTCTTTGAACAACTTATTGTGGCTTTTCTTTCTGCTTCATTCAGATTCTCTTCTGTAGAAACAAAAGTCTCAGAAACATGCAACATCACTGTGGATGTTGAAGGAACACTTACATTTCTAAATGCAGAAATTATAAGTGGAAATAAAGATAATTAAGATATTCTGGTGCAGGAGCTTACTACTGAAACAAGCTTAAAAACAGGGAACTAAAACCACATAAAGGCAAACAAAAAGTGTATTTTAATTAATTGCTTCAAATTATCCAATATTCTGAAACAAACAAGGCCCAGATTAACACATGCAATCAGACATCAGTAAGATACTGTGCACAGCTGATCTGCAGTACACATCCTCAAATTATTTGAAGAACTTCCTGTCCCTTCCAACCTCAACCAATCTGAGCTTGTGTGATTTCTATTTTGATAAGAATTAACACAAGTTATCTCAGTGAAAACTGGCTGTACAAATGCAAAGTACTTCTCATTTGCATATAGAATTAATGTAGATCAGTCAATACAAAGTAACCTAACCTGAGGTACTTTAAATCTGCAAGTCCCTGATGCTAATAAAGAAAAAACACACATAACATGTCCAGTGATGTCAACTAGAGTCAGGATCTTGCATCTCCATTTCCCTTATTACAATAATAGAAAAAGACTTGAAGCGAGAACTGTAATCCTACTGTGAAATAAATTGCTGCTATTCTCAAACGATGCACCTTGTAATAAAGGATGTCAGTAAAATCTATACTTTCCACATGAGACCATAAATAGCACTATGCCTTGTCAGCTAAAAGAGGTAAAGAATCTGTAATTGCCATATATTTTTTTAAACCAGCATTATTTGAGGAAAATAAAATAAATGCAATCTTTTTTTATCTTGATATGGATGGGGAGCTAAAAAGCCCCCATGAAGTTTACAGTGTTACTGTAACAATAGACTGAATGTCCAGCCTGAAAAATGATTAAATGGGAAGCAGCTGCAATTCTGGATGTTGTCATGAAGCTGTTCATCTGCATAAAGCGACTTGTAGTAGACACCAGCTCGCACTGGGGCCATTTGCAGAACAATAACTATGCAGTATACCAAAGGGTAATTGTCAAATTGGCATCCATTTTCTAGTGGTTAAAAATAAAGAACCAAAGTTAGAGGCATAAGGAAAGTTAAAAATTTCAGAGATAATGAGAAACATCCTCCTCAGCTCTATTCAAGCATACTATCTTCAAATTACTCAGCATGTGGGAAATAGATAGAAATGGGAATTTCACTGAACTAAAAAGTGCAAGAGGAGTATCTACCACTGAAGAAAAATTAACAGAAAAAGACTTTCAAATAAAAAGGAAAAAATGTTTTGAGAGGGTTAACGAACTAAGGATTAGCCCTCACGTATCACTAAATGAGAAGATATCGTAGTGAATTAAAACTTCCTTCACAAGTTGAAGAGGTTTCAAGTAAACAAGGTAATCACTGCTATTACACATTAGAAAATGAAAACAAATGTATACAAGCCCCTTTCAACACAGGCCTCACAAGTGTTCAACATACAGCATTTTTTCAGATGACGTGTTAGTTTTCTTACACCCCTTTCCTCAAACTCCATTAATTGTACAATCTAAACAGGTGTTTGAAGCATTGGTTTATTAAGCAAATGTTATTGTTTTGCATTTCCAGTGTCTAGCATAGGCAATCGCTCTCTTGACAACAGCATTATAAACCTTTAGGAATTAAAAGGGTCTTCGAATTGGATCTAAATTTCTCCAAGTGATCTCCAGGATTGAAATCCCATTATTCTGATTAATTTTTTTAAAAAAGATTACAGTTCAGGAAAGAATCTCCTCCACCAGGGAACTGAACAAGTAACTTTTTGATTCCATTTTAGTTCACCAATTACTGAAATTATTCTAGTTCAGTTTTGATTTGAGCTAACTCAAAAGGTTCAAACTGACTTCTGATTTAACAAAAAAAAAAAACCACAAAAAAACAAAAAATTTGAACCAGCTTCTTTTTTACTTCAGTCAAAATATTGAGGAAGGAATGTGAGATACTGATATCAAGGAAAGAAGGTAAGAACAATAACATTAAATGCACATCTTTTAACAATGGCAACACATAGTCAGCTCTCTGTATGGGGTTAAATTCAGAAACAGCACTCCTGATACAATGGGAGTCACTGCTTCTTCTTGGAGAAGCGTACCATTAATTTGCTGATCACTTTTGGGGAGCTGACAGTTTATGGCTCATGCAGGAATGGTAATAACTGTCTTGTAGAGGATAAAACTCCAAGTTACTCTTGAATAAAACCAGTTTTTGTGTAGCTGTAGCTCACAGGTAATACCTTGATGCTTTCCCACCAACACTTACCTCCAACTGCTCACAGTAAGCCAGCAGCTCCCAGCTCCTGAGGAGAGCCTGAAGGTGCATGTGGCCTCACACTGTAGCAGTTTACCTCAAAGTGTAGAAGCTGAGTGGGAATTTGCTGGACCACCTTAGGAGCTGTGTTTTGTCTTGTACTTTGCTGTATCTTACTGACTTCCAGTACGTATGCTTTGAATTCACAAATCCATTTATTAAGAACAAGTGGCTGTTCATAATGCGGTGTTTAAGAACACATTATCACACACACTATGCTTAGTGCTGTGCGTATATATATACACACACACACACATGCACACGTAAATCCACATGCCACATATATCTGCACTTCATTATTTCATGGAACTCCAACAATGACAAGGGCCAAACAGACTTCCCCCTCTCCTGAAACTTACACTGCAAATATCTGTTCACTTCGATACCCATGCTTCTACAGTGTGAGTTATTCTGACCACTTTTCTCAACTTTTCTCCTCATAACCTGTCATATATTTTGTAACAGTCCCAAGATCTCCATATAAAACCCACAATTTTTCTATTTCAAGCTCAAAAGGTCAAAACACTTCAAGAAAAAGGGCTACATATTCAGAAAAGTAATTTTCCTTGACCATTAAAGTCACACCAACTGTTTAAATTTGAGGAAAAGCTAACAGTCTTATTTGTAGAGATGTGTTATGTTTAAAGAGACTTCTCTTGGCTTGCATGCATTTTTACAGAAGAGGCTATTTCACAAATGACTGATATGAATTAGCATAATTCAACATTTGAAAAATGCAAAAAACACAGATTACACAGCTTAGAACCAGGAAATCACTCCTCATATGGAATTTGTTTGTTAATTTCTAGAACTGTATTAAGTAATAGGTATTTCTACTGAAGCATCCTTCACTCGATTGAAGTTCCAAATTTTGCATTCAGAGACATCTCCATAACTTTCACTGAAATCAGAGTCAACACAGACATCCGAAAACAGTTTGATTTTACAAACAGAAAAGCGTATATATCCAAATATGTCTAAAATTTATAATTTAAATAAATGTAATCTAGAGCAACACTTTGACAAGATACATTTAATTAGGTCCAATTATGTTTTACTGATTACCACTGGAAATTTATCTCACCTAGTGTATATTGTGAGATCCTCTTCTGAAGGAACATCTGAAAGATTGACTCCATACACATCTTTTGTTGATTGCACCACATTCTGGAACATAAGAAGAAAGGTCCATACTGAGAATACCATAACAATATTCAATGAAATGTTTGGTTTCAAGCAAAGAATTCTTTCTAAACTTGAAAATATTTCAAAAGTGCAGGCAAAACCAAACAAGTTTCTCATATCCACAGCAATCTTGGCTTGTGCATGTGTTTGGTTGGGTTTTTTTCGTTTGACTGATTGGGTTTTTTTTTGTTTTGTTTTTGTGGGTTTTTTTAAATTAAAAATAACATTCAAAACATTTGTTCAACAAATAAAGGAAAGGATTCTTGAAAGATAACATCAAATAAACCAACATATTAGGAGAATAAACTATATTTCTAGGATATATATGATGATGTTGGTATTAAATTCTGCTCTGTGTTGAAACTTAATATAGAATAAATCATATTCATTCTGAACATGCTCCCACATTTGCCTTCACATTTCCTGCTGTCAGTTCTGAAATAATTACAAACCTCAGGTTGAACAAAACTATTTTTATTTCATACATTACAAAATCATGTCAGTCAACCATAACAAGGATCCAATGCATATGCAATGCTTCACTAACAATGTCTAATGATTCAGTGTTGAACTGAGGGGGTTTACTGACAAGACATGTGACTGCAAGTCAACTGTAAAAATATTTTTCTTCTCATTTAAAAAGATCCAAAGTCACAAAACAACTTTAGAAATGTCTGTGCTGACCAGAAGTATTAAAGCATTTTATTATTGACTTCTGTGAGATGTGAATAGAAAGGAACTAGCTGTTTGGGTTCCTTCTGAAAAGAAAGCTTCCATAAGCACTGTGCCCTCAAAAATAATGCATCTAAGAGAAGCTTTGAACTTTTGAAGAGAACAGATTTACAATGTGCAGGCAGACATTAGCAATAACCCAAGTTAATTGCTAACGCAGCAATTCAGCATAACTGAATAGTTAATACTTTTCAGCACTGCAACCTTAATAAGCAATGACACAAATTAACAATGCAAATTATGACTAAAATTCAATACACGAAAATGTGCTAATAAATAGGAAAATATTTGTTCATGTGCATTACTGAAACAATCAGAATAGCTCACCCAATTGTAAGTCATTAAAATTCAATACTATCTTAAATCTTACTTTGTTTTTACATGCATCTTTCATTTAAGCATCTTAAAAATCTAAAAAAGGTATCTTAGGTCTGAGTGTTGAATTGTGTTCAATATACAGATGGAAAAACTGACACGAGCGCTTGTGCAATGGTAAGAATCAAGAATAAAATTTCAGGTTAGATTTTTGTAAAAGAAAAAAAAACAACAAACAAACATATAGAAACAACCTGACTTGCTCTGCCAAGTGCTCTGTTATTCAGAGATAATGGAAAATTTTCAGATAAAATATCTTGCATAGACAGAAACAAATGTACTTGTATTGGCATGACAATTAAGCCAAATTGCCCAAAATAATACTACACTTTCTTAGTTATTTTATTGAAAATGCTCTATTAAGGTTAGGAAGAAGACACTGCTGTACAGAAGGCTGAAAAATACATTATCTAAGAATATATA
The DNA here is from genome assembly GCA_026283785.1 of Coracopsis vasa. Classification (NCBI taxonomy): domain Eukaryota; kingdom Metazoa; phylum Chordata; class Aves; order Psittaciformes; family Psittacidae; genus Coracopsis; species Coracopsis vasa. The sequence continues at coordinate 4,568 of JANHGB010066392.1, read as the reverse complement.
ACCCTAGGCTAAAGACTGAATAGCATGAAAATTTGAATTGTAGTAGAAAAAAAGGTAGTTTTATTCTCTGTTCATTATCAGACATGGCATTTTACACTGACTGAGGTCATAAATACTGAAGTTTCTTTAAAAGTGATAATGTGCACAACCACAGCACTATAACCATTTAAATTAGTTGTGACTAAAATACCCCAAACCACGAACAGGCAAAAAACCCAACAACCCCAAAATGGCATTAAGTATTTTCCAAATTTGTATAGTCTCCATTAGCATACCCTTTTGCTAACACATTTTCAGTGGTAACCAAAATGGATACCTACAAGAAAGAATCTGAAGTAATGTTACATGAATTACAAATTAATATTTTCATACAAATTAGCACCAAAGGGATTGCAACTGAAATACAGTTTTATACATCAGGGAATTTTTTGAAAAATGTTATTTTTTTCTATGTTTCACCATTACACAGTAACAGCAAAGTTTTATAAGCAGTTGTGCTAATATCTACACAAAGAAATTACACTGGAGACCTTTTTCACTTAATTTCTCAGTGCTTTACTTCTGACTGGGGGATTTTCTTTAAGGAAATGTAAATTTTAAGTCCATAACTAGCCTTCGTGCCTGCCACAATAACTTCTTACCTCTGTGATTTTTGTATTGTCTCCTGCATCAGTCACTTTTACTGGAGTTGAACGCTGTGACACAGCACCTTCATCTTCTTTGTCTGTCCCAGAATCATCTTCAGAACTACTTGAAACTGCTTCCTCACTTGGGGGTGGAGGAGCACTAGCAGCTGTTTTGCGCTGCAGCACAGTTTCTTCTCTATTACTTTTGTTCCTATTATGAAAAGCAGTGTGTATTTATGAAATTAGTGTGATATTAACAAGTATTTAAAATTCCCAATTTTGGTTACAATGTTATTGGGGGAAATGAGTTCTATCCTCTGGAGCAACTTCTTGCTAATCTTTTGAAACCCCCAATTGATTTACTTTTCTTCAATCTCTTCTTATTTCAGAGCATTTGAAGAAAGCTCAAAGGATCATGTCAGCTTTTCTCCACCAGTTCCCTGATTTCTTATTTAAATCCCTTCCCCAGACTGAATGAATAAAAAGGAATAAAAATTCATTGAGAGACAACATCTTTGGATTTGATCTGGGAAAAAGCTTCACTTTCAGGCTTTCTTAATCTGGGGCCCCAAAGTCTTAATCATAATGTCACTTTTCCCCCTTCCTTTTCCATACCTCTCCTCAACTGAGTTTTTTAATCAGCAACATTTCTTTATGTGGCATGTATTTCTCCCTCTAGAAATTCTAGGCAATATAAAGAGCTGCCTTATTTGCAAGAATTGTTCAAGATACAGCATCTGTATTCAGTAGACTAACACTGGGTTTAACTGTACAAACTCTGAAAGGTATACGTTATTTTACCCATCACAAACTGTACCACCCTTAATCCCCTACATCCTTTCCTAGTGGTCATAGATGGGTATGTAGTTGCACTTTCCTCTCAGACACTGTCACAGTCTTTCAGGGACTCTGGAGAAAGAGGGACTGGAAGATAGGTAATAAATATATTTTACACAAATCTGTTCTGGAAACAGGGAAGCCACACCCCCTTACTGAGGTGATTGTCCATATATACATTGACACTGTGTGTGATGTACTCTGAAGGAAAGCCCTAAAGGAAGACAGCAGCTTGCTAAGAGGCTTTGCCAACAGCATGCAGTTTGGTGCAAATGCTATTTTGAATTGTAGGTCTAATGTTCTAATCAGCAAATGCATGGAGGTCACCAGTATCACTTGAGCTCTAGTGGAGCATATCGTGACTGTCACAAGAACTCCACTCTTCGCAGCCAAACTCATACAGCAATTTATCCCTGTAGTGAACTAGTTAAACTCTATATGCTTTAGGAACACATATAAGCAAGTAGGAGAATCCAACTAAAGGTTCTTGATCTGAGAGCACACCCTGCCCACAAGGACTTTAATCTATCAGAATAATTCCTACAGATGGAACAAATACGTTAGGAGAGAAAACACTACAGGTAAGTTTAGTTTCTAGTTATGCGGAAACTGACATCTCCTTAGACTGAATTTTACAGACAGCTATGAAGACATACTGCATTCTTTTTAGAGAAAATTAAGGTTATCTTCCCTGCTTTTCTAAATGAGGTAGAGGTCACAAGAAAAACAGTCCTTTCTGAGAGCTGCAGAATGAAGCAGGTAGTCAAATATAGGTAAAAGTGATAGCCCCACCCCCAACACATACTCAGAAGGTGGCCAAAATCTAATTGCCCTGGGGAACCAGAACACTTACAAAGGCAAAAATACCACGTCTATCAAGACCTAAATATGGGTAAGGTGGACAACTGAAGCCCTCTTTTACCCCACTGCACAGCCAATGCATGAGAAACCTTAGGAGCAATACCCAAGGAGCCCTGGAACGTGGCTTTGATCTAGCTGATTCTCTACCTGGTAAAAATCCCTAAAAGTCACAGTGGAGGGCCTGAAGCAAAGTGCCTGAGAAAAATGTATAATGGTCAAGTATTTAATGGAATATCTGTCAAGAAATTAGATAACCCAAAACCTGACATTATATCAATGCAGAAGAATAAAGCTTATCCTCAAAAGTACCCATAAATTCACAATCCTTAGCAGAAATAAATTGTAGAACTGCTGAACAGTCATTCTGCTTATTCCCAGAGTATTCCCATCAGTAGCATGAAATCAGGTTCTACTACTGATAAGCATAGTCTACTCTCAACATTTATTGACAGCGAGTCCCCCGGGGTCAAGGCACAACAGATGTTACTTATGACACAGTCAAATTTTGTAGCTTTTTGCAGAACAAGAAGTTTCCAGATGAACTTATAATGTTGTGACAGCACAAGTTTAGTCATTATTGAAAAAAAGTTTCCTTAATACAAGGTATCAAAGAAAGAATGAATTGGTTCAGGAGTAATCCGCACAGTCCTTGTGTGGTACAGCAGACCAAACACAACAATAGAATGCATAAAGTAACAAAGCAAGTTCAGGATGCAGCTAAATGAAACACTCATTTGTCCAAACAACTGTTGGCGAATTATTTTATATAATGTTATCTGTAAATATTTTAATAACATTTTTTATCAACAACTATGCTGAAATTGGCATTGGCATTTATTGCTCTTTTGGGTTATGTTCTATTATTCAAAATTAACTTTATTTTTTTTTTTTTTTTTTTTAGAAAAAGACAACAATACTTGCATTCCTGTCACCTCCAATAGAAAATACAGTTGCTGCTAGTATTATGATGATTACACAAGATGATAAAATTTTAACAACCTCTGTATCTTTATTCTAGATAAAATTTTCTCATGGGTTTCACTTAGAGTATAAGAAAACAGAAAAGATTAAAAAGTCTGAATAAAGAATTCCCAGTGTCAAGTAAGAACCTCAAATTTGATATGATTTTCAAAGTATACGATTCTACACTATAACACCAATGATTTATTTCCTATGTAACAGAAAATATGCTACAAAGACACACACAAAGAGTTTATATATTTGCATTCCTACTTCACTACTATTAAAACTTGAACAAAATTTCGTATTTCTGACTTACTCCAATACTGATTTTCCAGTTTCATCAGGTTTACGAACAGTAAATGGACTTGGATCAATCCCCACATTCTTAGGCATAAAGTCTCTGGCAAAAAAGAAAGGAAAAACTGTTCATGAGTGAAAGTTTTAAAACTTTCTAGAAGAGCCACCTCTAACATCTACCTTGAATTAAAAAAAAAATAAAATATATATATATATATATAATAAACATCAAGTTCTAACTTCATCATTACCAGTTAGAGTCATGTAAATATAACCTCCCAGGAAATTAAAAAGCTTTCAACTGCATTTAGTCCCATGAAACAACTGCAAACATTACCACTTGCCAAGAAGGCTCGAGCAATCTGCTCCATTCCCCTGATGAAGGAGCCCTGTAACTCAGCTACGTTGTTTTCAAAATGCTGCCAACACTCAAATTGGGTCAAAAAGCTACATGAAACATAATCTGCCTGGAAGTCTTTAGCTAAAGCGTGATTAAGATTATTCTCAGAATATCCATCTGGTTGCTGCCAACAACAAAACAAACAAAACCACAATCAAAACTATCTGGCCAGCTGTGAGAAGCTGATGAACTGAAGAAAACAATTGTAAAATGAAAGCAGAACAATTAGAAAATAATTGCTTTGAAGAAAACCTCTGCAATCTGAGTCCAGAGAGAAAAGCTCATTTCTCAGCCTTCAAGTGCCCAAACATTTAGTACCCCGTAATGGAAAATAATTGGAAATTTAAATGCTATCTTATTAGAATTTTTTACAGTAGCATTTCCATTTCAGTATTGTGATTTAGTTTCTACATTTTCTAAATTTGTAGCTTAAAAAAAACCCCAGAAAACAAACACTCGCCAAAACTCATCGTGTTATACAGAGGTAACCAAATACATCAAATGTACAGTTAATTCACACCAAATCAACTTCCAATTAAAGATTTATAGTCACAAAACAACCCAATATACCGTGTAGAGTTCGT
>JANHGB010066389.1:0-34234 GCA_026283785.1 Coracopsis vasa | reverse complement strand
TATTTTTTTTTTAAATTTATTTTTTTTTTATTAATTTTTTTATTTTTTTTTTTTTTAAATTTAATTTTGCTTTTTTTTTTTTTTTTTTTTGGTTTTTTTTTTTGTTTTTTTTTTTTTTTTTTTTTTTTTTTTTTTTGTTTTCCTCTTTGTCTAAAGAAGTCTGGAATTTGGTTTAGCTGGATTAGAAATACAGTGCAAACAGTCTCTCCCTTCCCATACTAAACATCTATATGAGCATTAATAAGGTAATTTTATGCACATATTGATAGGAAAAATACAAACACACCATGCAGAAGCTAACAATCACATGAATGATTAATAATGCTCAAGTTCAGTAGAAACTTTGTGCAAAGGCATGGGTGGAGAGCTGAGTTAGCTGCTGTGCTTGCCCTTGCTTTTTGGCAAACTTTTAAAATAGTGGTTTTCCTTTCAAAACTTGTTACTAGAAAGTTTCTCTGATTACATGCTGGCAGCAAAAAAATATTTCTATTTCCTTTGTCTCTATTTTCTATGTCTCTATGTTTCTATTTGTCTCTATTTCCTGTGTCTCTGTTTCCTTTGTTTAAGATAAACCCCTTTCACTCTATGAGGACCTCTCCCTGTGTTGCATGTGAGCAACATGAAATTCTTTTTTATTGTGATGATCTTATTTATAAAGGAATGGGTGTTGACAAAAGATGGCCTGAGAGCAGTCTTTCTTATTAGGTCGTAAAGACAACATACATGGAAAAGAAGAAACGTTACCAGCATTGGGGTGCATATTTCCTTTATCCATTTATAAAATGTTTGTTTGTTTGTTTGTTTGTTTTCCCAAGGGATGCCAAATCCAGAGCATAAGCAGCTTGTAACTGTTTTGCTGCTATTCAACCAAAAAATCAATCAAGCATCCTGAAGACATATTGCTGTGTTGATGCTGTAGAAATTTGGACCTTTACGTCACTGGACTTTAGTTATCAACAGACTACCACAAACCTCTGGGAAGGACTTAGAAGCAAAAAAATGTTTGGGCTAAATTAGGAGTTGATTGCGGTGAGTTCACCTTGGCTGGACACCAGGTGCCCACCAAGGCACTGTATCACTCCCACTCCTCACCTGGGCAGGGGAGAGAGAATACAGTAAAATGCTCCTGGGTCAAGATAACGGTAGGGAGATCACTCGCCAATTACCTCACTCCTCTCTTCCAGCTGTGCAGCACTGAATTCCTTTTCTTAAATATATTACCCTAGAGGTGCTGCTACCATCTCTGATGGGCTAGGCCTTGGCCTGCAGTGGGTCCATGTTGGAGGCAGTTGGCATTGGCCTTGTTGGACACGGGGGAAGCTTCCAGCAGGTTCTTACAGAAGCCACCCCTGTAGCCCCCCTGCTACCAAAACCTTGCCACGCTAACCCACTACAATCGTTATAAAGGAGAAAGTGCCGTTCTCTTTACTGGCAAATATAGAAGCAACTGAGTCCATAGCAAAGTCTGGATGCTCCAGCATTGCCAAGAAATGTGAGATGTTTTCCTAGGCATGCAGCTCCCACCGTGTCTTCTTTTTTCACTTCAGAGCAATAATTAAGGATAGATGACGGCAAATGTCTGAGAAACAAGGAAGGTCTGACAGGCTACAGAGTCTTATTGAATGTTACCATGCAAAAAGATAAAAATGAACCAAACAAATTACAGGGTTTTGCTCATATTGCATTTGCCCTAATTTTTGCTCTTTGACCCAAGCACTGGTCAGGTCAATTATAGAGTATTAAGGGACCAGCTAAAAGCTGAGATTCCTTTTCTGGGTAGAATAATGCAAAGAAAGATATATTGTTAAAGGTAGCCATGCTTATTCAGTCAGATACCATGGAGGCGCTGCTCAAAATAATTGTGATCCCTCTCTGACCCATTTCATCTATCTCAGTTGCCTTTCATCACTCAAAAATGTCAAGTGTATGTTGAATTATATGCCTCTATCGGTGTGCAAGAAACAAGCAGAGTGAGCTTTTTATGTGTACAAAGTTAAAAGGAATTTTAAATAATGGAAACTTGTTTGTTTTTTTGTGTGTGTGGGGAAGGATGAAATTAAACATAAATCACTCTTCAAGGCAATTTCAGTGCACAGTGAAAATACCCGTTTTGGCAATATTTGCGTCTTCTGATTGACATTCCACTGTGTGTGTGTGGGAGGGGCAGCAGAATTTACACATTTTAATCTTACCCGAGAAAAAAACTTCACACACTATAATTTTTTAACCTGCAGCTGAAGGTATCAAATGACTCATTTTGCTTGCATGTTATAAACTACATACCCTCAGAGGCAAGGACTGCAGTCAGGCTGGGATATCAAATTAGTGCGCCTTTACCAGGCTGCAGTGTCTCACCAGCCCAAGCTTTGGACCTGTAGTTCTGCTCAACCTCCATCCTAAAAAACCTTTACAAAGGTTTTGATCGCTATCCTCTGATAAAACGCGAGCCTTCATGGGAGGACAGAAGGTACCTGTCAGTCTTAAAGACAGGGTGCTCAACCAGCAGTAGGACTGGCAGGACTGGAGTAACCGCAGCTTTTTCCACCTGTGCTTCACCTCCATGTAGTGCAAGTGACCCTTCTCACATTTTGGAGCAGCTTAGGGCTGCTCAATGTCTGCATGGATATGGCCCTAAGAGAAACAAAAGGGCTTGCTGTAAAACTGTCTGTTCACCTGGATTATGAAGAAATGGGCACCTTCCTCTTACTCCTTTAAATCTGGGCTATGGGTACCCAGAATGGGGGGCTTGATGCTGATCTTTTCTGACTTAACTGGGGGAGATGCTGATTGCTTAAAGAGCGGATCACAACAGCCCTCTGCAGTGGCACATTGGTTCAGGGGGTGTGATTTCATCAGCTTTTTGGGAGATTGATGCACTTTAGCAACTAAAATAATCTCTTTTTATTAACTAACTTCTTGGTACAAGTGTCTTTAATATTTAGAAGACATAGAATCATAGAATAGTTAGGGTTGGAAAGGACCTTAACATGTGGAAATGTTTTCATTTTGGACTGGAATTGTAGAAATGTTTAACTTGGAAAAGACCTTTAAGATCACTGAGTGCAACCGTTAACCTAGCACTGCCAAGTCCACCCCTAAACCATGTAACTGAGTCCCACATCTACACCTCTTCTAAATCCCTCCAAGGATGGTGACTCAACTACTTCCTGCGGCAGCCTGTTCCAGTGCTTGACAACCCTTTTGGTGTAGATTTTTTTCTTAGTACCCAATCTAAACCTCCACTGGTGTGACCTGATGCCATTTCTTCTTGTCCAATTGGTTGTTACTTAAGAGACTAACATCCACCTCACTACAACCACTTTCAGGTAGTTGTAAAGAGCAAGAAGGTCTCCCCTTGAGCCTCCCTTTCTCCAGGCTAAACAACCCCAGTTCCCTCAGCTTCTCCTCAGAAGACTTGGTCTCTAGACCCTTCACCAGCTTCACTAGTATTCTTGGGACATGCTGCAGCACCTCAGTGTCTTTCTTACAGTGAGGAGCCCAAAACTGAACACAAGATTTGAGGTGCATCCTTACCAGTACTCTTGTTGAACCTCATACAATTGGCCTCAGCCCACCAATCCAGCCTGCACAGATCCCTCTGTAGAGCCTTCCTACTCTTCAGTAGATCAACACTCCCACCCATATTGGTGTTACCTGCAAATTTACTGAGGGTGCACTCGATACTCTCATCCAGGTCTTTCATAAAGATATTAAACAGAACTGGCCCCAGTACCGAGCCCTAGGGAACACCTCTCGTGACCAGCTGCCAATGGATTTAACTCCATTCACCACCACACTTTGGGCCTGCCCATTCAGCCAGTTTTTTACCCAGAGAACAGCACACCTGTCCAAGCCATAAGCAGCCAGTTTCTCTAGGGAAATGCTGTGGTGAATGGGGTCAAAGGCTTTAATAAAATCTAGGTAGACGGTATCCACAGCCTTCCCTCATCCACTAAGCAAGCCACTTTGTAGGAAATCAGGTTAGTCAAGCAGGATCTGGCTTTCATAAACCCATGCTGACTTGGCCTAACCATGTGGTTGCCCTGTTAATTCTGAGTGATGGCACTCAAGATGATCTGCTCCATAACCTTCCCTGGACCAGAGGTCAGACTCTTGCAGAATCGCTACTGTTGTCATCCTGTATGTCCTGTAATGTGATTAACTGCCTTCCTAGTTGTGCTGTCATAACTGCTAAACTACTGTCACAACTTACTATCATGCTGTCACAGCTATTATGATAGTGCCATCTGTATTTAACAGCTGTCAGCAGTGTACCTTAGCAATTCTTAAGTAGAAAGTTGCTGTTATTTTGGCCAGATGATTTTTTCTTCAAATACATTGACCAAGTCAAATATCTTCTAAGAAGATTTGCTGAAACTGTGAAATCAGTAAAACTGATGACAACATCCTATTTCTATAGCATGTCTTACAAAACCTTTCTTTCATTTACATTATGATACTCTGCTATAGCCAATGATATCATACATGAGCAGAATGAAACAGGTGCTTCAGCTTCTTCATTAAAAACTACTCTCTGCACCCTTTCTGTCTCCTTGAGTTTTCCCCTCAACAACCCACCAGCCACTCCAGTCTGGTGGGGCATTTTCTGCAGTGGCAGGAGCAGTGAAAGAAACCTGGATGAATCAGTGTTTTGATTCTCTTTATCATCCAAACTTCAGAAATTTCTACAGGGTCCAGTTTGCAGAGGTAGTTAGGTGCCTAGAAATGCAAAAAAGGTCTGTGTAGGATTTGCTAAATCCTAAACGGATTATATACTTAACTCCTATTGACCTCCTTTCAAATGGTTTTGGTTCTTTTGTCTGCAAAACAAGCTGAAAATCTGAAACAATCTGCTTCTGAAAACTCTGAACACTTGCTGATTTTGGTCAAGACAGAAATAACACATGCCAAACCTACCCATGAAATGCAAACACTTCTGTTTGTGATGTTACAGAAGCCAGGAGATGCAGAAAGAAGTGAAGAAGAAGGGGCCCTTCATTCCATTTCTCCCTCCTGCTTTCCCCTCTTTCACCTGTGTCATTATCAGTTAAAAAGCCAGCATGTCAGCTAGGAAACATTGGGTTTCTTTTCAGAAACCTAATTCTTGCCTGTACTGGGTTGGAAAGCCAGACCTGATCTTTTTCATTATCCTTCTCAACCACTGGCGTGGAACTGGTTCCAAACAGGCTGGGACACAGAACAATTACAATTAAAAGAATTACTGAAAACCAGAGAAGGTAGCTACACTTGTTACCTATTTCCTCTTGTCGGATGGTGGCGAGTACTTCTTGTGTTTCTATAGTTGAAACCTTGCCTGATGAAGGTGGTGTGAGAGGAGAAAAACAAATCTCCTGGGACAGCTGGAGTTTTTATCCAGTACCTTGCCGTAGCCTTCTTTATCTACTTACCTCCTGTAGTGCAAAGGTCGTTCTGGGTAAGACAGAAACAAAGCACACAGGAAAAAGGCATGAAAGAAGGCATTTTAAAAACGGCTTAATTTACTTGGTTCTTTCAGGCTGAGGGCAGCACATGCTGGTGAGAAATACGAATCACACTGAGAAAGTGCCAGAAGCCTGAGGTTTCCTCCTACCTAATTGGCTTGTTAAGCTGTTAAAAACAAAAGCACTGAAACCTTGGGTATTTCTTGCCTGTGTTTTTTTGCATACACAGATGTGAAAAGACACATGTGCATGGCTAACATCTGATATACAACTGCCTTTGCTATGCTTTGCCTTCTGTGTGAGAATGACTTAATTCATTTTATTCTGTGCTCCTGTAGCACTCAGTGCAGCAGGATCCTGAGTTGTGCCTAGGGTTTCTGGTAACGAGCATCATTGCTACCACCACCTGTGAACCATCTAAAACACTATGAAGTGTGTCTGCTTAGCTTTTCTCTTTGGGAAGTAATGCTGATATAGTTACCACATATGTGTCCTATATCAGTTAGCCATTATTTTTTAGATTTTAACAGTACTAACAATGGTCCATGCTTAATAGCTCTGAGCAATTAACAGTAAAGAGATAATCCATTAGCAGTAAGTACCTACACAATGTATTGATATAATACCTCATTCACTCTTGGTCTCTCATCTAATATTGCATAAAATTTTGGAATCACAAAACACCTCCCACCTGCAAAATGCCAAACCGGCCAAGAAATAAGCCTTTGTCAGAGTTTTAAACATTCCACAGCTCCAAATAAATCTCCTTGGATTTCCTGTGTATTTGCAGAAATGCCTCTTTCTGAATTATGAACCAAAATGGTACCATTTTTCTGATTTGGTTTAGTTAAGCTTCATGACTGCTGTAAGTCCTGTGCTATGGACACTGTGTTTCTAATTGGCCCAGCTCAGAGGATGAAACTGGTTAAGACCAGCAGGATTTTATGTGAAACCTAGAATCCAGTTGCTCATAGTCAAGTGAGTTTCTTTCTCTTTTGTCCAAATTGATACTCTTTTAATACGAGTATGCCTATTTCTGTACTCGAAACTCTCACTTTTGAAAACTGCATTGTGAACCACTTATGATGTCTTGAATCAAACCAGCTATGTGTCTTTCTTCTGTGTGCTGTTGCACACAATCTTGATTTTCTCATGTCATTCCTGGTAGTGTGAATGAAAGAAGATGAGTTAAGAGAAGGAGTGTAAAATGCCTAATTCTGTAGCGAAAAATGTGACATTCAGTGTGTTGTTGTGCACAGGATGGGGTCTCTGAGAATGTTCAAAGAGCCAAAAATGACAGAAAAAACTACAGCTTGAAAATATTTTTAAAGAGTTATCTTCTTTTATTTCAGAAAAACTTACATCTTATGGCCTTGTCAAATGATTTATCATCCCCTTTCTAAGGCTGTCCCTGATGTTGTTCTTCAGCATCTGATTTTTATGAGCCTTATTCTTGGTTTCTAGGTCACTGAGCCCAGAGGCAGCTCACAATTGGTTGTTGCCTTGCATGCAGGGTGGGGGATATTTTGCTCTTCATCTATTAATGTGCAGTTAATGCAATCAAATGGTAAGACAAATCTGTAGCCTCCTTTTTTTTATAAGTATATTTAATGTCTGAAGGCAGTTAGACCTGAATACAGAATAGTAAATAAGGTAAGCCAACTCAGAGAGGAATCAATAAGTGATACTCTTTTATAAGCTAAGTATTTGATTTTTTCTTGCAGTGATTTGCTGGAGAAGCATATTTCTTTTTTCTCAGTAGGAACTGAATTAACAAGTGCAGAGCAGCGGTAGATTCCTGACACACACATTTAAGAATTAGCAGTGTATCTTACAGTTCAATGTTGTATTGTTTCAACCTCTAAATGAAGGTTCTGGAGCCCATGGATTTCCAAGTCAATGAGTGACAGTTTGACTACAGCATAATGTCTTAGAGAGGTTGGTATCTTTATGGGGGCTCCATAATCAAAAAGGTCAGTAAAAATAAGACCTGAAAATTTTTATTTGTGGTCATTACCACTTATGTTAATGTTTTCTTTCAGCTCCTGCAATGCATGCAGGAGAATGTTGTGCCCATAGGGCCTATATGTGTTCACACAAACTCTCATTTTACAGGTTGAGGGAAACATAATAAACAAGGCACAGTCATTGTCAAAAGCAAATTCAATTAAAATGTTAAGTTCTAGTAATTTATATTCATGCAACGATGGAAGTTGTAGCACAAAGCATTTCTGCCAATATTTGTCTGAAAGTAAATGAGAGTTTGTAGGGACTTTGTCTCCACTCGTTTGGTATTTGCTACGTTCAAGCATTTTGTGACTGAATTTTATGAGCATGAATGATTATACAAAGCAAGTTTTATGCTCCTGTGATCATAGGGAAAATGTGACTTATGTGACTTAGGGAAAATGAGCTTACTTATTAAATGCAGTGTTTCCCGAAACCTAAGAATAAATGTGTTTATCTGTCTTTGAAATAGAGAGCATAGACAATTATAGCAAGACAATGAAGGAGAGATTTCTACTCTATAGGATCAGGTAAAAGGTGCAAAATAAATCATTCAAGATAACAGATACACTGGAGAAAATGGGGATCTGCGTGGAGAAGCTATGTGGAAAGAGAGGTAAAATTGTTAGATATGATATACTGTGGACCTTGCTGTGCTGCAGAGCTGAGTTCCTAAATGCTTTACCATTACAGAATTCAAAGTGAATGATGATGCCTCATTAAAGATTTTTCTTAATGCTCATTTGTCTAAGCCAGCTGTTTACACATGTCCTCACTCCTTGGGCATTTGTTCAAGAATCTGTCAGAAGGTCCAGGAGATCCATTTCCTCAGACAGCTATTGATTCAGGGTGCTTTGGGTTGAGATGGTAAAAAGGGAGAGAATTTTCAAGTAACTCAAGCACCTCTCGTGTATGTTTTTGCCTGAAAAATGAGGATATGCAGCTTTGTGTTTCAGGCCATATAGAAGACGTATATTGTGAGGACCCCTGCATAAGTACAGTCCCAGAATCTTAGGCAGTTGCAGCTGGGACCACATCTGGGAGTCAGAGAATCTAAGTCATGAAGTCTCACTAAGACATCACAAGACCAATTCCCTAACCTTACGCTGCTGCTTATGACTACACTGACTCTGCTTAACTGCAAATAAGGTGTCACTCTGTATTTACAGAACTGTACTCCAAATAACCACTTTTACCCTTCAAGAAACACCACAGCTCTTCTAAGAGTCAGCTGCTGGATAGTCTCTCCAAATCCCTTTAATTAACCGAGCTATTCTGATTGTTGTCACCCTGCTGCTAATAATTGTTTCCAACCTTAATGCCTGATGGGATATGAAACCTCAAAGACATCTCACTTTTCCGGAGACAGAGGCTGGCTGCATGCTGTTGAGAACTGCTACAGCTTATTTATTCCCAGCAGAAAGCTGGGCTGACTTGACATGGATGTCATATGAGGAGTGACTACAGATCTATGTTATTTGTGGCATTAGGGCTTCCTCAGCCCTGCCTAGATGGATCTGAAAGACCAGACATTGTGGTGGACATTGTCACTTCACAAATGTGACTCCAGGTTTCTCCAAAGCATAGGTGAGAGGCATGGGGAGGAGGCAGAGATATTGCCACCCCCCTGGGGCTGCAAGGTTTCTCATCCCATCCTGCTTGCTTCATGTTGCCTTATTCCTCATGGAACAGTGTGGGGCAGGGACAGACCCAGCCAGCTGGCTCCTGGGGCTCAGGCACTGGCAGAAATGAGCAGCGGCTGTCTTACTGTTCCCAGCAGCCTGTTACATGCCCAAGCTGGGCCCAGCCCTTAGAGGAGCTTTTAGTCTGCTTCCAGGACTAAGTCAACTCTCATCCTGCTTTGATTTTAGCAAAATCACACGTATATTGGGAAATCTATGCTTGTGAATCCTGTTGCAGCAGTAGACCAGTAACCATACTTTCTCTCAACATGCCAGCAAGCACTTCCTATATATGACTTTCAAGGCACTCATATCTATAACTTATGAATGAGAATTAAGTAAATGGAAAGAAACAAAAAGAGTATGTTGGTCAAACTCAAAATTTGCTATGCAGTAGCTTTTGACCTTAGTGAAAGTTTGCATACTAAGCTGAATACTTTGACTGCACATGACTTTACAAGGCAACAAAGCAGAAACCTGCACAGTGAAATTGCCATCAAGTCTTGTTTCCCAGATCTCCCAGATTCTGTCTAGATGGGACAGGGCCACAATGGCATCACATGTAAAGAAAACTTTCCAGGTTTTTGTTTTCAGTAGGCACCTCCCTGCATTCATTCACTGCTCATGAATGCATGGGATATACTGGCTTTCTTCAGTGGCTACAAGGCAGTGGCCAAGGCCTTCAGTCCCTCAACAGATTTATCTCAAGGAGATATGTTCAGCTTACTGAATTTTTTATTTATTTTTTTTCCCATGGAGCTAGACTGTGGAGACAGACAGAATATAGATTTACTCATGGAAGCATTTCAAATCTTAGCACACACATTTGTGAGCTTGATTTACAAGCATACATCATGACAGTTATGAATATATTTTAACCAGAAATACAGTCTGTCTCTGAAATCTATGCTTTGTCAACTGTGGCTGCAATTTGTATGCAATTTTAGGGTGCTTTCTCTTTTTTGTTTTTAATTCATTTTGAAGTGATATCACTGGTACAGAATTAGGTACAGAATTCTTTGAAATAGTTGTTAACCCCAAATACACCGTATTTGTCAAGTGATATCTGTAAAAATCCTCTAATGATACTTGTAACTTTATATTCCATTCAGGTGCAAGCACAATGATTAGCTGGGATATGTCAGAGCAAATGCAATCAAAGTAAAGTACACAGACAGAAAGAAGAAGGCAAAAAAGGTTTGTTATTTTTGAGCAAGACCCAAATTTTGTTATCTGCACATCAATATTTTGTGCACCTGTGGGTAGTAAAGAGCATGTGATTGTTTTATTAATAATGTTCGTAGCACAGTATCTTAAATATAAGCAGGTTGATCATTGTGCAGTACCTCTGCAAACATGAATGCATAAGCAAATTTGAGATGCTTTCATTTCGTACAGTGTGATTCTCAGTGGGCACAGCCCGACTAACCACTGCCCGTCCCTGACCACATCGTAGCTATACTTAGCTGTGACCAGAAAAAAATGTTCCTGCCATTCAGCCTGCATAAATATCAAATGCTAACTCAGCTTATTAAAACCCTGTTTAAGTGAAAATAGTGCTATAGACTTAGAAGGATATGGTTTCTCCTGGATTAGGTATTCAGTGGAGAGCTGAAGCCAGTTAGATGTATGTTGTCTAGTTTTGGCCTCATCTACTGATAGACACTCACTGCAACTGGATTTTTCTCCTATTTCAGAGGGAATATGCTTGAATACTCCATGGAAATCTTACTATTTTTACTTCTGGTTTTGTGTCCTACCACCTCTAGGGTATAGTAGAGTGTCTCTTTTCGGCTGAAAATAAAGTTGGAACAATATGGTCTTTTTAGAGGAATGGCAGGAACCCCCATGTTTTGGTCGACACTTTGGTTTACAGTTCGTTATTATTTGCTTTCACAGTGAAAGCAAATATGATGAGGAGACATATGGAGAAGAATGAATGTGCATATTCTGCTTTGAGCTGGCTGGGAGTGCCACATGCATTTGTATAGGACTGTGCTGCTTCTGCCCTGGCAAGGAATATGCAGGATGTACTGAAATGAATGACAGAGGATTAGGAACCAGTGCTAGAAGATGTGAAAGAAGTGGGAGCTAAAGATGACACAGGAGCCTGCTCTTCACCTTCTGAGCAGCTAGTTTCTGCCACTTAGTGGGAAGAGACCCAAGCCATGGGCAAACGAGGCAGAGGTCATGAGAAGACCTGCTTTTTGAATTAGTTCAAGGGCTTGGAGTCTAATAGCAGGTATTTCTTATGAGTCTCATTATAAGTAATGGAAGGAGTAACTGTGCCCCTCAACAGTTTCATTGGGTTATGTAAGCAAAACTAAGACATCTGCTGAAAAGTTTGTGGAAGGATACCGTAGTCAAACCACAAATCTAGAGATCTCAGACATTTTAGGAAGTAAAAATATGAAGAGGTTACATGAAGTATACCTTTAGCTTTGTAGGTTTGTGAACAGATTTAGGGGTTGATTAATGTGATTTCTGCCAATTCTGGAAAGTGGATGCATTCAAGTAGACTGTGTGCCAGCAGCCCTCTTTGCCACAGACTTCCAATATGCAAGGGCATATCGGTTCTTAAGAGTGGTTCTTGTTGGGATATTCTGCCCAGGATCACGCTGTATTAGCTGTATTAGCACAAAAAAATGTGTCTCCATCATTACTGGAAGAGAAAGGATTACAGAACGATACTGTACTGCTTTTTCATTGCCACAAAGAGGGGAATGCCTCAGACTACAAGGATGCTGGCATTGATATTTGGCTTGGGAAGTGGCTACTTTTGTGGGTTAAAATGAAAGAGAAAAAGTAAACATAACTATTTTGGGATGGGTTTTACCAAAGGCTCAGTTCCATGATCCTACCCAGAAATGCTTGGTCTTGACTCCTTTTAGCCCAAGGCCAGATAGAGGTTGGGCTGAAGCATGTGAGGCAGCAAATTCAAGCTGAGAGATGCCAAAGTACCCAAGTTGCTGCTTAAAACCCATCAGAATGATATCTAGAATCCAGTTATGGGAAGACACCTTTTGATGTGACCAGTGATGCTTCTTTTTTCTCCTTTTCCTCAAAGCTGACCCTGAATCTGAAAAAAGAGCAATTCATGCTCAAATGAAGAGAATAAATAAAATGAAGATTATAAATTTATAGAAAGCTGGCTTTACTTTGTAAGTTAGTCAAAGTTAAATTAAACACACTGTAGCTCTATGTGCTTACTTGAGTGTTGGCCAGTACACAGCACAATGCTGAGACAGAACAGCCCATAAATCTAATTGCTGGAGCTCAGGCTGGATTCATATTTTCTGATTAATTATTAGCCTGTTTGTTTGTTTGTTTGTCATTCTTTTCCCCACAGAAGATGGGGTAATTCAACTGTGGGGTTTGGGTAGTGGGACAGAAGGACTGTGAGGCGCACAGATACAGCAGCCTAGCTTCTCCAAAACATCTTCTCAGCAAGTCTCAGTTTCAACAATGTGGTTGTGAGCTCTGTACTGAAACGGAGACATAAATTGAAGCCCTGGTGGATGCAGTGGTCTGCAGATATCTCTACTCATTGCCAGAGTTTGGCATTTCCTGCGCCCCATCAGTGTAACTTCTGATCTCTGCAAAGCTTGGGAGGACTGTTCTTTGAACTTCTGCCCTCTATGTGTAAGAAAAGTACAAACTTGAAAGGCTACTCAGCAGGGAAAATTGCATTATTATTTCAATGTGATAAGAGTAGGAAAGAGAAGGAGCGAAATGTGAGGCAAGGTTCACCATTTGTCTGTGCTTGCTTCAAGTGGCATGAGATTTGGATCAAAACAATCTTTGCAAAGACAGAGATGTTTGGTGGGATCTTGAGTGAAATTTTTAGTGCAAAAAATGCGAGCTTAACCTATCATCTGCTGAAATGTAACCAACTATGTATTTTATTAGTGGTGTTAAAGATTGTTCACACACACAGAAAAAGCACACCCTCTGCTATAAGGAGCTTTGGTGCTTCCAGGCACAAGAGCAAAATACACAGATGAATAGAAAGGTCTGTGCAGTCATGTGGCTTCTCCCACTGACAGCTGTGAGGAACTGAACAGCACTTGCAGGTATAAATCTGGGGGTTGTTACTCCATTGCTTGTCTCAGCAAATCTAAACAGAGGTGGGAATGGCTGTGTGTTGGCAATCCCAGATGCTTTTTCTTTTTTTTTTAAAAAGATATGGACTGTTGTCAAGTCTGAAACCCGATACAATGGAAGGTTTCTGGTCTTGGACCATCCAAGGTAGCTTCAGAAAATTTGCTTCTTTTAGCTGGGGATGCACTAATTTGAAAAACCTATAAGATAGGTGTTTTTCCTTCACTTTATCTCTTTTTTTTTTTTTTTAACTCTTTTTCCTTTTCACACAGAAAATAGGAAATATATTTTCCTACTGACCTGCAACAGTTTTTAAATTGGTATTTTTCACTTCAAAATTTTTCATTGAATAATGAAACAAATCTGCTAAAATAAGAAAGAAATTTCTGCTTTAGACTGGAAGGGCTGAGAAAAGAGTAGGAAAAGAAAAAGTATTTTCATAGCTACAAACAGAGTATTTCACACAGCTGTGGCAGAAAGAATCTACCAATAAGAAACACATGGAGGCAAATTACAGGTTTGAAACCAGCAGCATAGTGGGAAGGAAGAGGTAGCTGTTGAGAAAATGAAAAGGCAGAGAAAGAGGAGTGATGCATTGAAAGTAACCAGTAGTGGAGAACTTGATATTTTGAAGGGAGAAAGTATTTTCAGGAGGATCTGAGCATTGTGCTTCATATGGAATGGAAGATCTAAAGAAAGTATCCAAATGCAAAAGTGGAGGAAATTAATACTCTGGGATAGACATCAAACTGAACTGAAGAGGTTTCCATATCTCAAGGCGGGTGACTTTGTATACAAAGTTTGCCGTTTCACATAGAGCTTGTGAGAGGTTGCAGTGGCATGGCTTCATAGAAGAAAAAGAGTCTATAGAGGAAAGAGGCTTTGGTTAACCTCCAAACCAGCATGATGTGCCAACCCTTGGCTTTGAATCTAGTTAGTTATTGATCTTTCAGACCTGATTCATGGGCTGTATCTTGTCACCTCACTTGTACAAGTGTGAAAATGAACCTTGAAAGCACATGTCAGGGCAGAAGTGGAATGTAGGTGAGGATTGCTTTCCTGACACATTTCAGGCTGGTATCATCTTGTCAGAGAAGATGCAAAGCTGAGATAGCAAATCTGCTTTTCCACAGCAGGACCTGAGTAACAGCACATAGTGATGACAAGCTTAGTAAGAAGCAATTAATTTACAGTAGCACAGCTTTTTACACTGCGTCATCACTGCCACTGAGGCAGATGGCTTCCAAATGCCTTATTTCTGAGACCGTATGATTTTCAGGTGTGTTATCTGTTAGGAGATGCTGCAAAAGAGATCCTTATCAAATTGCATCATGTCAGTGTATGATGAATGCAGAATCTAGCTGTATTTTAGTGTCCATGTGCCAGTCCAAGTTTTCACAGCCTGCCCTGACCCCAAGCAGGCCTCTGCTTGCTTCATGTTTCACTGAAAATGACCCTCCATGCTTAGGTTTGCCTATTGCATTATGCCCTGGCCCCAGAAAATAATAATCTCAGGTCAGGTTATTACACTAGCCTTTTACAACAAGGTGGGCATAAGATGCAAAGTTGTTGTTGGAAGTTGTTTTCCTTCTTGAATTTTGAAAATTCAGTACATGGAAATGCATGTGCCATGATTCAATGCTGTTTGCATAATGTATGGTGGATACTTAGATATCTGAAGGCAAGTAACCTTATGAATAAACTGTGCTGACTGTCTCCATGCTGGTCCCCCTGGACCTGCCCTGTTGTGATCTCATTAAAGTATCATTTAGCTTTCATTAAGGCAGAAAGCAAATACAGAAGTGTCTGTCAATCTAAGTCTATTTTACAATTCCAGGACCAAATCCTTTTCACCTCATTGAAGCAAGTTATCCCACTGAAACCAGTGAAGTATTTCTGTAAGATTTGCTCTTGATCAAAGCAAAGTGACCTGCTACTGCTACTAATTAAGCTTCTTTCTACTGAACCTCAGCAAAGTTTGACAGATGTGAAACTATCTTCTTGCTGAATGGTAAATACTCCCTGCTCATTGGAGAACTGCTCAAGTCTCAGATGGGCAAGCCTGAGATGAGGGCTGAACCTATTGATTTAGTTTGCTTTAAAATGAACAGAGGATAATTTCTGAAATCAGACTCAATGATCTCTTACTCTCTCCCACATGCTCCCATGTGAATACATTCTGGTACATAGCCCTGCACCCAAGCCTTGCTGGAAGCCAGCTGAGGTGTCAGGTGGAGATCGTGATTGAATAGGAAGCTATTTTACACTGAAGTTCAATACTGCAGAGGAAAACAAATCTATTAACTAGGCTCCTAGTGAAAAACCAGAGCTGACAGTTACAAAGTATTTCAAGGAAAAGCAAGTAAACCAATATCAAGATATCTAAGCATTAGCTGATCTAGAACTCTTCTTTCCTTTCGTTTGTTTGATTTGACAATTAAAGTGGTTAATTATATCACAGAACAGTTTTAACAGAGGAAAATTCTAGTGACACTTGAAACATCATTGAAAAGCATTCAGGCCACTTGTGGTAACAAGTTGTATACTGTACTGCAAGGAATAGGGCATTTGGATAAAATGAAACACAATGTGTCATGCATTACACACCACGTGTTTGTGATGGGGATTGAGGATTGCGATTATTCTCCATGAATGAGGAATTCCCAGTAAGCGTAGGGCATAAACTCGCTTTTAATTGCTGTTCTTTGTACACACCACCCACTATTACTACCCATTGGAGAGTTTAGTGAGGTGCTACATGCATAATGTGTTGTGCTGTTCTGTTCAGAGTAGTTACTGTAAATCATTTCTTGTGTGCTGAGTGCTGTACAGTAACAGATGAAGAGAGTTTCCTATTCTGAATTGCTTTCAAGCCAAAGACTCATTCTGCAAATGCATCTGTCCAAGTGTGTTTGGGATTCAAACAGGACCCTAAAGACGCGATCAGCACACAACCCATCTCTAAGCAAAAAGCAGAAAAAAAAAGTTGCAGTGAATGACTAAAATACAAAGCAGATGAAAAGGGAGCCAATGATAAAAGCATGTACTGATGCATCAGAAATGAGAGAAATGTCATGGGTGAAATTCTAAGTCTGTTGAAGATAATGAAAGCATTGGCACTGACTTAATTAGGGCAGAATTTCATCAGCCTCTGCTTTGCTTACCAGAGAATCTTGTTATTCCTGACTGACATTTTCTTAAAAGCATCAGTATAAAAGTGGATATTGATGGGGCCAGACTATATAGATACTTTTTAAGAATGTGCTTCAGCTATAAAAGGTAACACAGAAAAACAAAAAAAAGATGATAATTATAAATGGAAAAATGGGTGATGGAATTCAGAAGACTCCTCAAAATGTATATATCTCTTTGGCTTGAACTTGGTGATTAATTTGGAAGAAAAAGGAGCTGGAAAAGATTTATTTCAAAATTTTTCAAAGAAAACAGTTTGAAACAATAATCCTTTCTTGAAATATTCCTCCCTTTGTTTTTATATGTGAAATCATATGAGAACAAAATGATTTATGTAGGTCTATGGGCAACAAACCATCTCATTTGCCTTGAAATGTTTATTCTTTCCATTTTGTTAACTGGCCCGTTGCACTGAAAAAAAAAATATATATTTTTTTAATACACTTCAGAACATCAGTGGTGGATTGGGGGAAAAGGGACACAATAGAATATTGGGGTGTGCAAAAGCATGTGAGCAGATGTAAAATACTGAAAAGTGTGAGATATTGTTCTAATTTTAATACCCAGTAACAGCAGCCTGATTTACAGTGTAGTGATTTGATTGATTCATCAAAAGTGTAGCAGGTGGAGCTGAGAAGTAAAATTTGGTTTCAGTGCTACAATGTACGTATGTATGTATACATGTATACACATTCAGAAAATATTGGAAGTTATAAACTTTGTTTTATTACTATTCTAATCACATGCTCATAGGCCAGAGGCATAGGGCTCAGGGCATTACAAAAGTTGCTCATATCATAACATCACTTCTGGAGAGAGGATGCCAAGATATTTGGAGCAGATAAGAGGGAATATAGCTCCTGGCTCTGCCCTAACTTATTCTCTCATTTTACAAGCTGTGTTATGCAGGAGGGGTTTGTCTGCCCTTGGAGCAGAGTTTCAAGTACGAAACATTTAAGGGGTTTGGACTGCACTGTAACAACTCACTCTGGTTGTGACCAGTGGATGCTTGATAGGGTGAGTATGTTATGACTGCTCTCATGATAAGAGAGGGTCACTTTCAGCTTTTTTGCCTCCCTCACATTCCCTTTCCTACAATAGTGTCTGGCACTATTTCAAGGCTCTGCACGGTCATAAACCCAGCTCACAGTTCCCATAGACTAATCCACGAGCAATAACCCCAGTGCAGGTGGCTCCACCTTTGGGACAGCAAAAGAAATTTGGGCATGTAAAGAATCTCCTTCCTGTACTGCGCTGGTCAGCACAGTGCTGCTCTGGGACACTGCTGCAGGGAAATTTCTTCAGAAAGGTTTGGCAACTACACACAATACCTTAGAGTGGGAGCTGCTGACCGCCCACTCCTACTTCTATTTGCGTGTTGATGTAGTGCAGCTTTGTAAATTAAATTTGTTCAGAAGAGATGAATATGCCTTTGAATTGTACAGCACACACAGATGATAAAAGCTGCAGGAATAGGTTTTTCACTAGTGATGCAAATGGGAAATGAACCTTGCCTCTTACCCTTCCCTCCATTCTTCTGCAAAACAGGAATTGCTGGTGGGTGGACAGAGTTTAAAGCTGTCACTATTTTGCATAAGATAGAATTTGAGAGGTTGTGAAAAATTGTGCAGAGCTGGTTTTGCTTCTTTTTCTTCTCCAGTCCCTGGAAGGACAAATTTCTCAGCAATATTTTCATGTGACTTCTTACAGAAATACTTCAAAATGGGAGTTGTTTGACTGGCACTGTTGTTTTCAGGCCTGAAAAGCCAACATCTGCCTGAGCAGTTTGGCTGTGTCCCATGGAGCCAGATGCTTGATGTCCATTTCGAGATGTACAAGCAATTTGTGAAAATTCGTGCTGCTGCTATGCATGTTGCATCCCTCTGCCGAGACTGCTTATGAGCACAGAGTGCTGGTTTCCAGGGCTGTCAATCAAGCGGCTTTCACCAGAACTAAATTGACTTGAAAGAATCAAAAGAAAAATACCCCTAATTTTTCAAAAGAGATTATTTGCAGTGTGAAGCTGATCATTTCAGATTCAGACATTAATCCAAACCTGGAACCTTTAGCAAAAGCACAATTTACTTGTTCTGTATTGCCTAAATGAATCCACAGACCTTTATTTTTTTTTCAGTACTAACCCAAATGAAGTTCAGATGTTTACTTGGAGCCAGTCATTTCAAATTTAACCATGAAAAGTAGAAATATAATCTCCCAGTGCAGAAGGACTTTTTCATTTCCTTTACTGCTTGCAAAAACACTCTACAGCAAGCAGTTTTTAAAGTCTGTGTATTAGTTTTAAAGGCTTCCCTCCCTCCCTTTAAGGACTATTTGATTGCTCAAACATTTATGAAGTTCAGTGAACATCTGATGAAAATTGAACATACTTTGAATGGATCCTGTGAAATGGATGAGTTTCACAATAATGTGGTATAATTGAATAATAGGCAGGTAATTCCTCCTGTAGCTTCCTTACTCCTAGGTGAAAACTGTACACACATAACTCCTCAAGACCATGTTAAGACTGTCTCACAAAGCAGAATGTGCATGCCATGAAAAGATGCACTGGAAAATCTCATTAAGTATCTGTCTGCACAGGCATTACAATTTGGCCATATCTGCAGGTCAAGACAGGTGTAGGGGTATGTGTCAAAAGAGGCTGAGAAAAGGGCAGATGTTTTCTTTGCCTAATAATAATAAAAGAGTAGATGGTGTTTAAGTTCCCTACTCACACGTCCTTGACAAGGAAAGCACAGCAAGCTGTTTTGAGGATCTCAGCCAGAGCGGTGGCAGCTATTGATGCTACAGTGGCTGGTACAGAGCCAAGTGCCTTACTGACACATGCCTGTCAGGATGATAAACCCAAGGAGGAGGTTAAATGTCTCCCTCACTACTGTTTTTTCAGAAAAGAAAAATATGCCCAAAGGGACTGTGGCTAGTTTTACGAATTCTTAGAAGTAAGTGCTGAACCAGATAAGGGGAGCTAAAACCAGAGATTTCCTATCTGTCAGTCTGGCAAGTGTGGTAGGGCACAGCTGCAGCTGATTGGTGTTATTGTTATTGCACACCAGAGATAAGGTTATGTGGGCATATGAAAAGGTTTGCTTACACTCCCACTGCTCTTCATGTAGCCACTTCAACCAGAAAAGTCTATGACTCCTTTCCGACACTTCTTCTGCCTTCTGGTCTTTATTCTCTGCTCTCTCCTCTCCCCTCCTTCATCCTTCAGGAAGGCCCCTTCCTCCAGACTTGTCTGGCAAATTATGTGAGAAAAGTCCAAAGCAACACTTTCCCCAAGACAGGCCATTAACTCGTTCATGTCCTCACCTAGCGCTTTGTTTTAATACCACTCCACACTGGAATACTTAAAATATTATATAAACACAAAGGGTGTTTATTTTCTGGATGAAGCTGTAATGTTCTCCAGTCAAGGACCTGCAAGTGCTAAAAAGGAAATGTTAAACCAGGCTGTATTATTAACCCTTGCTCTATAGAAACTGCTGGATTTATGTGTGACAAATTATTGTTTGGGTTTTTTTTCCTGTTTCTTGAAAAACTTTATTAATGGATTGTACACTGGGTGTATACAATCCTGTAGAAAAGAAAAAAAAACATTAACTTGGTGAGCAGTCTGAAGAGTGAAAAGAAAGCATAAGCATATCCTATACCAGATTTCTTCAGGGAAAATTAAATTTGGGAGAGGGAGCTAGAAATAAAAATATGAACAGATTTACTAAACATCTCTAAACTACTTTATCTTTTTGGTGGCTAAACAACAAAAACAGTTTTGCATTAATAGAGACAGATATGAGCTGAGAATCTGAGAATTAGCTTTTGAGCCTTTTCCCCAAAGCCTGACAGCTTTGCTAGCCATGATATTAGAGTGGGATCATTCCCAATTATTGTATGCAGAAACCACGAGTCACACAAGATGCCATAAACAGTGCTGAACAAGGTTTATAATCTCATGCAGATTAATGACTTCGAAGAGAGAAAATGGTAAGTAGAGCAATACTACTTATCTTAAAAGATTATATTTGGGTTTTCTGTCTGGAATATGGGAAGTGTCCAGTTAGGTCAATGAATTTTTCAGTGATCTTTGCTGAGATATAAACAAATCCTCAACACATAGGCTAAGTAAACCAGATAAATTTTATGTCAAGGTAATTTAGCAATTCTTTAAAGAAAAGGACCTTTAAGCATTAGTTGTTCTCTTAATTCCCTACTTCTCAGGGCTTCAGAAAACTCCAAAGATGAGAGGAATTTGGAGAGGTTGCCTTCTCCAGCCACATGTCCCAAGGCAGGACCAGGTGTTACTATTCCCACAATCATTGCTTGCAATCATTTATTCATTTAGCTGCTACAGTATTTTTCCTGAAAATGGAACTGAGTAGGTATGTCTGTAGCTCCCTGATGACATTTTTTGTGTTTGTTTCCTTGATGGTAGATGCCATATCTGCTCTCTACTTGTTTTCGGACACCTCACCATTTTTCATTACTTTTCAAGCACAATTGCTAATGACTTGTAGATTCAATCAACCAGCTCTTTAAAATTCTCTATGATGACATTTTGTCAAGATTGGTCAATTTGAAAAATCTGACTTCTTAAAATACTTTGAAACCTGCTCTTTCCCTACAAAAGCAGATGTGTTTGCTTATTAAATAGGACTCTCTATCTGATTGCAGCTGACTTTCATACCTTCTTGAGCAATGTCAAAAACTTCTCATCTCAGTTGCTTAGCAGATCAATCTTTTCTTTGCCCTTCCTCTTATCTGTGAACATATTTATAAACTTGAACATTAGTAAAACATTTCTTATGTCCCTACCTGCTACTCTTGTCTCAACATGTAATTTTAAGCTTGTCCTTAGTAATCTGACCCTATTTCTTCTGCCTGCATACTTTGTTGAGATGGGGAAGATATATGAAGGACACCTCACTTAGCTGAAATAATTCCTTGCAGTGCTTCTCATCTTTCTTTCATGGTGATGTGATTTCTTTTGGTGCCTTTTCCAGGAGCCCCTGCTTTTCTATCCCACTGCTTCTTTACCTATTACCTAACAAGACTTCACATGACAGTTTTATGACTTTCTTTGTTGACTTTGGAGTTTGTCTGTGATCATTCCACTATACCACAAGTGCTTTTACATGATCAGTTGCTACAATAATTGGTCCTTCCTATTCATGCGAACTGTGTTAGAACAATGGCATAAAAACTTAATTTTTTTCTGAATAACAATCAGGATAACAATCCTGAGTTCAAGAAAGAATGAATGCTCTCTTTCATCCAGGCTTAACTAACTATGCACAGGGCTGAAAGGGGCTGAAAATTCAGCAGGCATCCCTGGTTGATGATGTAATTATATATGTGCTCAGTTGCTGGGTTGAATTGTGCCCAGCCTTTGGCCCAAGATTGTCATGAATGAAATAAAGGCTGGACTCACTCTTAGCTTCAGTTATTTATTTCCTGTTTTCAGTGATTTATTTTTTACTTTAGCACAAAGGTGGTAGAGAAGTCAGTATTTTCTGCTTCTCTGATAATTTTCTATTCTTTCAGGAGTAACTGCGGTAAAGCTGGGTATCTCTCACCTCTGAGAAACATTCAGGAGAGAAAAACAGGAAGCTGGACAAGACACTTTTTTTTTTTTTCCTTTTGATTTTCCACTTCCTTCTGTTTTTACAATTCCTTCTGTGCTCCAGTGTGCATCCTGTCACAGCTGTTCTGCTGGGGTTGTATTTTTATGCCCATAATATCTTCACAGTCTGTTACATCTGCATGTGCCAGGGCAATACATTCAGAGAAACCAATGACAACAGCTACAAGATCTTGTATATTCTCTGGTGAGTTTTTGTTAAATATTTTTTTAATATATTGGAATTGTTTAAAACTATGTTACTTTGTTCAAAGCTGTCCACTTCAGAGGATGCACCAGCCGTTTCAGAGCTCCCAGCATTCCTTAGCCAGATGTTTCACAGCAAAATATTTTCTCAGCTGGATGGGAAATCAATGAAACTGAAGAAAGCAGTGGTGGGAATAATCAGCCTCAATGATTCACTTATATTCTGATTTCACATGGGAGAATGGCACAAAAATCTGAAATATGAATCCCCATCTTACTTCTGATTTACCTTAATAAATTCCAGTTCCAGCATAGCAAATGTAAATTGACAAACATGGACTACACGGAGTGTAAAAATATGGAACATATTCATAAGTTATTATAGCTCATCCTGCTTCCAATCATACATTTGTTTTACTACAGTAGGGTAAATGAATATTCAGTGTATGCTTGCAGTGATATTTATGAATGTAAAAAAATTGTTGTTCCTACTGCAAGGAATTGGTTGAACTGAATTGCATCAGGCCTGAAATAAAGACAAAGAGGTTTAAAGTGGTTTTAATTGGGTTTAAAAAGGTATTGAAAAATGAAAAAAATCTGTAGTCACTTCACTTGGGTAGTTCCTGAGCACTATCAGTATATATCTGTTGCTGAATTCCCTGCCCAAAAAGGTCATCATAGTTAGTGTCACTTAACAGTGCATTTACAGAAAATTGGGAGCTGAAAACTGGAATCCTCTAAAAAAAAAAAAAAAAAAGATAAATGTCAAGCAAAAGCTGTGGTGACAAAACAGTACGCTTCTCCTATAACCGCTCCCCTGCTCTCTTTTTAGAGGACAAGCCTCAGGACAGCAGCCTCTGGGCAGTGGCAGGGGGAGGCAAATGAAGCAGGGTTTTCTACCAAGAAGGATCTTGTGATACTGACTTTCTTGACATGGTGTGTCACGTCTCCTTCAGCAGCATGACCTCCAATAACAGCCTGGTGATAAAGTGCATGTATGGAAGTGGGGTTGAGGGAGAAAGCTGGAGACATCTAAAGGGTAAGTCTGTTTTTTGGGGTGGAGAGTGAGTGGTTTGGCTGGCTGCGCCAGAGGTGACTAACTGATTTCTTTTGATCTTAAATGTACCGTGAAAGAAGTCACTGTAGAGGGAAAAAATCATCTTTTTGTCTACCTTCAAAAAGAGAAAATAAAAAATATTGATGAACCTGTAGACTTCACTCAACTTTTCCCATTCACAATCTTCCACAGTAAATCTGACTTCATTTGTCTCAATAGGAGCTCAGGGATTAGCCTTGTTATGTACCTCAGTTACATGTTCAGGGGTGGAAATGAACTTCTTCAACCCATCTTCCTCCCTGAGAGAAGGAAGAAAAAGACAAATCTAAACAAATCAAAACACCAAGCAAAAAACAAAAACAAAAACAAACAAAAAAATAAAACCCAAACCAAACAAAGCCCCTGAAAAACCCCCGGACCCAAAAACCAACTCAAAAAACAAAACCAAAAAACAAACAAACAAACAACCCAAAAAAACCCCCCAAAACCTCAAAACTAGTCATAGAATCATGGAATCATAGAATCATTTCGGTTGGAAAAAACCTTTGAGATCATTGAGTCCAACCGTAAATATATTTCAATTATTTTTTCAAACTTCTAATGTTTCAACTCTATGTTGGAATCACAAGCCCTGGCTATGAAGCATAGATAATCTGTTACAGAAAGCAGTAATGTTTCATGGGAAATAACTCCATGCTTTACCCTCACAACAACTTGCACAGGAAAGGACTGTCTGGTATATATGTTCCACTACTTTTGGCAGAGCTACTGCAAATATCTGTAGCCAGTTGATATTAAAATCTTGTAAGGGGAAGTTGCTTGATTTTACAAATACTTTCAGTTACTGACTGAACGCATTCACTGCCATTACAGAGAAGTCTTTTCCTAAAGATCATCTGAGCAAGCAAGCGTCGATGACTTCCAACAGCCACAGAAGCTGAAAAAAAAAAGCATTTACCAAAATATTTTTCCTGTGGATCAACACATTCTCCCCATGCTTTTCTGATGATATCCTGAAGAAAAGGCACATAAAAATATCAGCCTTTTCAATGTCAAGTCCCCAGGCCCATCTTGTTTCACCTGAGGGTATTTCCATGATCAATCCCTGACTCACTTAGCTTTCTAGTTACTGCTGACCAGTATTATGTGCTACCTGGTATAAATTCGGAGTATTGTCCCTCTTTCTGTATGTACCTGTTTCTGCTAATTGTGGCAGTATTTATAAAGGTGTTTCTGAACTGACACTGTTTTAACAGATTTGAATTCCAGCTGTATGCTGGTCAATACATAGAGGCAAATGAGTTTCATTTATGTTCCTAGAGTTCTTATGTAAGTTACAAATGTCTTCTATTTCTGTAAGTGACATTCGCAAAGGCTCCGAGAGTACTGAGGATTTGGATATGAGACACCCATTCAGCATTCC
The DNA here is from genome assembly GCA_026283785.1 of Coracopsis vasa. NCBI lineage: Eukaryota > Metazoa > Chordata > Aves > Psittaciformes > Psittacidae > Coracopsis > Coracopsis vasa. Next base: position 9,492 of record JANHGB010066389.1, on the reverse strand, counting down.
CAGTTTGGCTTCCTGGCCCTTTGGCCTCTCAGCACACATTTTTGTTCTTTTTATTAAATGCTTTCCTTGGGGTTAGACTCAGAATACCATTTTGTCAGATCCTTCCTCTTTGTGTTGGTAAAAATCCTTTTCATTACTTCTTCCTTTGGCACCTGTTCAGGCTACTCTTGGGCTGGAAAGTCAGTTCATGTGCATGCTGTAATCTTTTCCAAAGCCCTTGTCTTCTACCTTCTTCTCCCTCCTGTCCTTGGGACCCGGGTTCCTGAAGAGAGCTCCTGGGAGTGCTGGCTTCTAGTTCACAGGGAGCTGGCAGCAACCTTTATTCAGGCTTGCTTCACTGTTTCCAGCTCTAAATTACATGAGAAGAAGTTAAACTCCATTAACATTTTCCTAATATTACTTTCCTTTACACTCAGTTGATGCCATTGCCAGAGGGATGTTATGCAATCCCCTTTGGGAAAGAGAGTGATCAGCACTTTTCCAGTTGAGAGTGGAAGGGAAAGAAAGTGGGAGCAACTGCGTGTATGGGTAAGTGGGGGGCGGAGAGGGTGGGGAAATGGGCCAGGAGATGGGCTCCCTTCTGGAGATGGGCTATGAAGATATTGTCCTGGGATGCTGTACTGTCTTGGTGCCTTCCTTCTCTGTCTCTCAAATGCTGGCTGGTATCAGGATTCTGTTGGCTCCTGCAGGTTTCTAAAATCAGATGAACATTTCTGACACCTTCCAGTCCTCCCCAACAAAAAGCCTATTTAAAAACAAAGCAATCAGGAAAACAAAAATTACCTCATCAAAGCAGATTGTTTGAACAACATGTCATATTCCTGTCCCTGAGCAGATGGCAGTGATGCGTTCAGTGAGTAGATGTGACCTAGCTCATGACAGGGAGAAGTCAGCAGCAACAGGAGCTGGATGCCAGTGTTCCTGTCACTCTTTGTGTTGGTGGCTGGCAATAGAAGAGGTTTATTTCTTGCCCCTTTCTGCCACCATGTGCAGACACGGTAAAGGTTGCAGGTTGCTTCAGACCTGTTCTCAGCCTTCTGTCTTCCTTATGTCTCTCCATTCCAGAGGAGAAGGCTCTGCCTGGCTGCTGATGGCATGCTTCTCCCTCCCCCAGGCTACAACAGTGGCAGGAGCAGTCCCATTGGAGAGAGGGAGCTCCTGTTGGATGGTTGGTTAGTCATTCTTGAACAAGGATACACTTCCACAGAAGGCATGAGGGCAGTCCAGCGCAATGTTTCATTTTAAGAAGCTAGTGAATAATGGTGGCTATACCTCTGATTTTATCTCGGTCAGTTTATATTTTACTCAAGCTTTACTGTGCAAAGCCTGCTTGCTTCAGTGAAGGGTCAAGACTTGTTATAGAAGCTAAGTAACATCCTGTGAATGTGCTCTGAAATCCCTAACTCTCCTGTATTATCCAACAGTTCACATACCTCCTTCAAAGCTGCACATAGACTGTTATGTCTGCTGTTAGCTGGGTACCAGATGAGAAGGTATCATGAGGCGCAGTATTCACTGAAGGTAATTCTGTGCATGATCTTCTAGGATTACTAGGAAATAATGGTATTTTAAAATGAAAGTGTCATCCCATGCAATTTACTGCCGTGATCTCTGGACTGTAGTATGGTGCCATTGGTTTTGTTAGCCAAAATTTGATTCACATCCATCCCCCTTTGAAAAGGCATTCAGATCCCTGATGGATATAATGTTAGATTACATCTTAACAGGGCTCTAACAAGGTCTTTAAAGAAAAGAAAATACCACCCTGTACCTCTTTATTGTTGTGTTTTTTAATAAACTACCTCTGCAGAAGCTAATAAACTATGGTAGAGAAGATGCTTTCTTTCACTGACAAAGCTAAATGGAAAAAATGTCTCATCCTGCTGATTTCTGTATTTTATTTTTTCAACCTTCCAGCTGTTCTGAACTGTATCTTTCAGTTCAGAGCTGTCTTTGTCTTTGGTTCTTTTGCTGACCTTCAAGAAAACTGATACTGATTTATGTCTGTTGCTTTGACATCTAGCTCCAATATCTGATGAACATTAGGCTGTTGCTCACTGCTGTGTCTATCCCTCTTTATCTGAAAGTGCTTATGTGCTTTAACTGAATCAGAAACATTTCAAGAGGAATCTCCAAATTCAGCATCAATGAGCTACTCATTTCAGCAGCAGGAACAAGGAAATCTAGCATCATGATACAGTAAACCATGCAGAGCTCTAGTTGCGATGAGAGAGCTGAGAAAGAGGTATTTCTGTAGCTGTATTTATTTCTGTAGCTGATCCAATTGTAAATCTCATAATTTCCTTATCTGATTGCTGAGAATGCTCAGGGAGGTGATGTGTGTGCCCTAATCTATCACTGCATCACCTCAGGCTCTCATGTTGCAGCAAAGCTAATTATCATGTTTCCAGCATCACAGCATGATCTCACATTTGTTTATTGGAGGAAATATAAATATGACATTCAAAACGAAATCTTTACATATATATTATGGTATGAAAAAACAATGGATTTGGGTGCAGGAGAAAGGAAGAAAAAGAGAAAGATTCTATTTTTACAAGGTTTATAGTTCCTTAGATTGTGTTGTAAACAGTGAGATAATTTTTTCCTGTAAAATGGGTGACATTTTACACCTAGTAGATTGTGGCATTGGTTGTGCAAAGCCAAAGCAAATCTTGTGTGTTAGAAAAATAACCTCAAAGGGATCTTTTTATGCCTTCTTGATAACTCAATGTGTTATGTGATCCTGACCAAATTAAATTTATATAGGGCAACTGCCACTGCCCTGACTAAACTGCCTCGATTTTGTTACTCCAAGCACATATATACATCAGGCACTCTAGTGCTCTCACAATTCGTGGCATCCAGAAAGCTTTATGTAATGTTCTATTTTTATTAGTTTAATTTGTTAGCAGGGAGGGATCCAGTCAAGGTGGCAGTTTGGTTATTTTCTCTAGTGTGCTCCTGAGCAGACTGAGCCTAGCAAACATGGCTTGTCACGTACCTCCCCTGGCAGCTCCGCCATTCACATGAAACTTGTGTTTCATCTATCCCACTAGAATCGTATCAAACATGCTGTTCTCTAGGAGATAACACGCTTATTCTAAAACATACCAGATTATAAATATCTACTGGTACACAGAGGCCTCTGAGACAATAACAGAACAATAATGGCTCAGTCACTGCAGCTCCCTCTGCATACAAAACTGGACTTCTGTGAGCTCTTAGGAAGGAAGCCTTTTTAATGATAAATCACAGATGATGGGATTGAAAGGATCAAGGCATTACTCGCATCCAGCCCCTTGCATTGAGGAGGGGAGGACCCTATGGTACTCGGTTCATTGTGTGCATCTCACCTTTCCTTAAAGCTACTGAGTGCCTGAGCCATAGCTACCTCATTAGACAAAATGTTCTACCACCTTTACTGACAAAGAAGTTTTCCTATGATGCCAGTGAGATATACCTATTTTTCATCACTAGCCTGCAGCATGTTACTCTTGTGTAATATGGCATGATAAATTATTTTTATCCCTGCACTAATTTTACTACCTCTGATAATTTGACTAGATTACAATGGGCTGAACGACAGGAGGTGAGACTGGAAAGGTCACAAATGAACTGGGGCCAGCAGCACTGGACCCTATAAGGGTTCCTCATTTGATCCACAGAAGCATGATGGCAAATATTATGACTGTTTCTTTTTTCTTTGCCATTTCTCACTCCTAGTAGAGCATCAGTTTTCCAGCAGAGGAACAGAGAGTATGGCCCATGACCAAATAAGCTCCACCACCCCTACTGTGCTGCTGGCTGACAAACATCCACCCAAGCTACTCGGTGAAAGGTATCTTCCTAGTGTACAGCTCCATGTGCCTCAGAAATAATATGTGAATGATTCATGAACTGGGAAGAATCTCAATTCTGTGGCTTTTTAGTTCCTCCAGTGTTGGTATCACACTTCCTTTTATGAATATTTTGAGTCTTTGCAATTTTAGACTAACATATGTATTTTATTTCCAATTTATATCTCCTAAAATAAAACTCACAAACACTCCTTTAGTATATCAATATTTAGTACATCTACAACCTGGAGTGATTCATATAACAGGTAGAAACACATAAACCAATGTTTTTATAATATAAAACCAGTGCAGTCTTTCTAAATCCCATTGCATTTTGTAATGCCTTAATGGCCATCCTTAAACTGTGAGACATCCTTAAGTTTGAAAAGCAGCTTGAGGAATAGAACTTTAGAGGACAAAACAGACAGACAACATCTTGTAACAGTACCAGTACCTGCATCTGCAGAAGTTGTTTGGGCTGAATGTTTTCAGAAGAATAGTTTCTCTTTCTCTTCTGCTTTTTTTCATAGCAAATTTTTTGGTAGTGGAAGAAAGAGAAATGCATTAGATAACGACTAAGCTCTTAGTTAAGAGCTAAATTCTAATCTAATGCTAAATTCTTTGAATGTTACTTTCATTGGAGATCATGCATATAAGTTGTGTTTGAAAAGTGGCACTAACATTTAAGTGGGTTTTTTTGAAATGTATTGAAGTAACTGTTTGATTGTGAGGTAACCCTTACTCTTTCACTGGAATTTAGGACACTGAATTTCTTGTGCTACAGACACCTGGGAAAAAGTAAGGAGGGCTTTAATCTTTGGCACCAGTTTCTCAGTCCAGTTGTACTTCATAGCAAATGTCTAATTTTTGAGCATGTAGCCTTGATGCACACAACAAAAGTCCATAGTTTCCAGCAAATGACCATCTTTAAGAAGGACTTACTTACTCCAATTTATTAGCATGTTTACTTGCTTTGTTGAATCAGGATCTGTAATTCAGGTAGTGAATCCTTATTTTTCAACAATGACAATAAAGAATGGTGGTGGTAGAATCATATGAAGATACTCACAGTGTCATGTAGACTGATGCATTCAGCTCTATCAATGGAAAAGAAAGTCTCTGACTAATAATATCTGGCATTTCATTTGTCATTGTTCCCCCTCTTTTTCCTTAATAGCAATAGATATGACTAGTACTGGGCTTTTCTTTCACCATTAGCTTTACTAACTAGCAGTGGGAAGGTACTTCGTATACAATACGAGGTCACAGAATTTAACTCTCTCTGAATAGAATTTAAATCATTAAAAGAAACAAACGTGCCAAAAGAAGCAGCAGTATGTATTTCGAATTTTGTAAAAATAAAAGAAAAAAATGCCATGTTCCCACTCTGTTTTAATCAGCTAAATAACAAAAAGAAAAGTAGTCAGTCTGTACTCTCAACCATAAAACATTTTATAGCTAGCAAAATCTAGAAGCTTGACGCATCTGGCAATTAATACACAGAGACAATTCAAAACTCATTCAATCTTTCTCCCATTACCACCATAAAAAAAGTAATTTGCGTAGGTTTGGACAACATATTCCAAATATAATATGAACCTGAGAAATAGCACTAGCATGCACAATTGGAAAAGTCTGTGTTCATTGTGTGCAAATTCATTGTCTTTTTTTGGGGGTGTTTATTTTTTTCCTCAGTTCCCTGTAATTTACAACGTGATGTCAGACAAAGTAAACGCACATAAACATCACCATCCAACTCGCAACTGTGCAGGTCCAGGGCACTTTAAAGAGAGTTTCTTTCAGCCAACATACTCATCAGTTCCCTCTTCTCTCATGCAAGCCACCCTGGCAGAGTATTACACTTTGAAATTCATAACAAAGTTAGGAAGAGCTGCTGCACACAAAATGGTCAGGTCTGTTTGCATATTGCTAATGCCCATAGAAATCCCCTGCAACTCATCTGAACTCTTCCTTGTCCTGCTGCTTGCCTTAAAATGCCTTCACAAATACCCTCTAGAAACCTGGTCCCACCTCTTGTCCACCTTCAGGTAGCTGAGAACTCTCTACATTCTGAAGAACAGAACTAAGGTACATTTGAAAATACATGATGGCTTCATGTGAGAACAATTTATATTCTGTAACTACCTATATTCTACAATGCAAACAATGGAGTACCTCAAACTGTGTAGTCATGTGTGCTGTCACCAGGTGACACCAGAGAAAGGTGTTTAGGATCTAAAAGCCACAGCTCCTACTAAAATGGGGTAAAAAAGAGGGGGTAAAAAGGATTGTGAGATGGGCTTGGTAGAAAGCCTACATGCTGCTGAACTCTAGAGAAAGGCCCAAGATGACCTTCTGTAGGTTTCAAAAAATGCCACTGCAATTCTAACTCTGAGAAATGACTTTTTAATTTTGCTGTTTATAGGTTCTCTCTCAGAGCAGGTGTGAAAGACACCTATTCACAGCCAAGTCAAGATATACTCCTTATAGGAAATAAAGTAAGATTTACTCAGATTCATCATGCTTCAGACGTGTAAGAACCTTTCATTATTCTGCAGCATTGATAGCCAGACAAGGAACATACATTTTGCTAGATTTTATGAATATAAATATAGTGTATATTTAAACACAGAGATAATGCATTTCTTCTTGAATTTAGGTTGAATTTTTGGTAAAAAATAACTTGTGTATCACTTCTAGTTTATAATTACAGGATGTCTGAATAAGTGTTTTTAGCTGCTTAGGAGTGTATTTGAAAGGCTTCTGGAATTATACCTCTCACAAGGGCGTTTTTTCACTCTGATCATATAGTGAGAACAAAAAGAAATGATATCTATGGTATTTAAAGATGATTAAAATAGGATGAAGGAAATAAGCATGAATTTGGAAGGGAAGCAATTTACCTGCAAACCTACCATGTAAAATTACCTTTAATTTTTCAGAAGGCATAAGATTGCTGCACTTGTGTGCAAGAATCTGTTTTGTGCATTTGTGAAAGTATTGTACATTAATGACTGAGAAAACTTGAAGACAATGAAGAATCCACAGCTTAACTAACTACTAAGTGTCATAGGGCGTCAGCCACAGGGAGGAGCAATGTTTTCCAGTTTTCATAGACTGTGGACTTGGATTTTGTTTGGATTGGCTAAGGGCAGCAGCGCTATCCACCCTATTTGCCAATGTTATACCCACACCTTTGCCTTTTTGCTGTGATTTGATTTCGGTTCCCCCATTTCAGCACCTTGTAGGGTTTAGAAACAATCAGGGAAAAGCTCTTGCATGCTGGACAAGTCCAGAGGAGATGAACAAAAGCAAGTTTGAAGCTAGTTTAAGGAAGAACTCCTTGGACATTTTTACTAACATAAAACAGAAAAGCACCAAAAAATTTAAAGTGTTCATTCAAAACCAGCTGAGATTTGACCTCTTTCTGTCTGTGAAATACTGTGACATAACAGCTTCATACATATTCCTGGTGTGATGAATGACCTCATCACTGTAATTTTTTACTTCATTTCTGATACTAACCTGTCTACTGGAATTTTAATTCAACATTTCACAAAACACACAGGAGCAAGACTTCTTTGACCCTGGACTATTGGTGGCCCAGTACTTTTTATTTTATTTTAACCTGTGCATTGGACACCAAAACTATGTCTGTAACACCTATGTAACTGTGGCTATGGAATGCTGAACAGTCACAGCCAGTACCAGAACTGTGTGTGACAGTCTTGGGGCTAGCACAGGTCTGCTCCCATTAGGGAAGCGTCTCTCCAATCTGCCGTGTTCCTCGCTTTGTCATCTCCAGGGGAATTCTAACTCAGACATGCTTGTTTAACAACAGATGGAAACGAAGGTGAAGAGGAGGGTAAAGAGTCAAATGAAGTTAAAAATATTGTAAACTGACACAGAAGGATTGTGTTGCTAACATTAAGAGACAACACAATCTGAATAAAAGAACCTGAGCAGCATTAGCACTGCCTGAAGGGGAATTCACTCTATCTCCTTCCCAGACATGCATAATGCACGTCTGCTGATTTTTTAATTTGAATTTGTCATTTTCTCTTCCTTGTACTCCATTGGAAGAGCAAGCAATAGTTATAAGGTTTGTGCCATGTAAGTAACAATATCAACTGTTAATAGCTTAACTTATCATTTGTTAGGTCTCCATGCCCCAACACCATGTAGGATGTTCTTCATGTTCATCCATGTGGGATGTAATTACAGATTTAAAATTTGCATGCCAAGGGCTCAGGTAACTCTGTAAGGTTTGAATATGCCCTGATAACATGACTTACTATTACTTTACTATATCTTACTGTTACCTATATTTATTAGTAATATTAATAAGTCATTATGCTGCCATTTCTGTGGCAGTCTTCAGCTGATGATAGTGCAACATGTACAGGTGTGCTACCTTCTACTTCAGTCTCAAGCAGGGTGGTCTGCTTCAGTACATCAGTATGTAGGTCCACGGAATAACCATGTTTATTTCAGTGAAGCAAATTTAGTGAGAGAACATGAAGTAATTTAGAAACTGTTCTTTTGACTAGATGATGTGGTGATTATTCAAAGACTTCACCTATTAACTATATTTTTTCTTCACTGGCCCTGCATCTGCTCAGTCACAGCAACCTATCCAGTGCTGCCTGGCATGGAGCTGAAAAAGAAGAGCATGAATTCTATAGTTGTCATTAATTATCTTCTCAAGAGACAACACAGAGCTTTCATTCTCCTTGTCAGACTATGTGGATACAGCAGTTGCCATAATAGTTAATAATCCTTTGACAACTTGCCTATAGCACCAGATATTTTTCACTCATGTTACTCAGGCATGCTCTTTCTTGGTGGCTTGAAAAGCCAGAAACAGCCTCTCCCCTTTGCTTTTCCCCTGCAACATATGGCAGCTAGCTAACACAGCCACGCCTTCATGGTGTCTCAGCCTGCCATTATGCATTGCTTCCCTGTCCTCTCCTTCTCCTCCCTGCCCTCTTGTAGTGGCATTAATCTGGTTTTCTTGCCTTGAATTTGCATTTCGTTTTGCATAATTTGTTAAAAATTAAAGCACATGTTCAAGTGCAGTGAGATGACTGAGCCCAGAAAGTATTTGCTATGAGCGACAAAAAAGCTCTTCTGTTCCTTTCTTTACAATTTCATTATTTTTATATTGGTATTCTTAGTGAAGAATGTATATATAGAGATGCAAGACTTTAAATATCGCAGTGCTTGGTCTCAAGTACTGTTTTGTTGTTTGTTTTTTGTTTTGGTTTGGTTTGGTTTTTTTTCCCCTAAGGAAAACCTGGCTTCCAAAGGCCAAATCTACCTATTACAATAAATCAAAACATACGCATATCAGACCTAACATGAGGCATGTGTACAACCATCCAGTGCAATACAGAGAGATGTTATCTCAATCCAAAATACAAAATAGTTGTTTCTGCCTACCACTCTGCCTTGGCTAACAAGCCCTATTTTTTTCATGAAGAAAATTATTTGTCTGTATTTCCATCCATTGTGCAGGGTTTTACAGTGCATAAATAAATAAGCAATTCCAAATGGAACTAAATGTTAGATTGACAGATAATGCTTGTGCAGTAATTTTTAAACAGTCATGTGATGCAGTGCCATTTCTCAGTCAGGCATATATCACCAAGCC
>JANHGB010066383.1:0-26916 GCA_026283785.1 Coracopsis vasa | reverse complement strand
ATATCATATCATATCATATCATATCATATCATTTCCCGAAGTCTTATCCATGTTTAGAAACAAGTTGAAACATAATTCTCAGGAATCCTTGGTAGAAGAAAACCTCAGGTTTTTACACTGTCCCTTTTGGGCAGACTTTTACTAGCTAATGTGTTAGTGCTTCCATGGACATTTTTAACACTCTCTGGACTGTCCAGTACTGCTTATTTGTAACTCTGTTTTGTAGATAATTTTGTAAGGAATTTTACTAATGAATACATAAAAATCATGATCAGTAACAAAACCAAGCAAATGCAAAAATGGAGTCTGTGAATCAGCAGTTTCTGGAAAAAATACAGTGGGAAAATGGCTTCATAATTTAACAGGGAACACTCACTGTGCTTACTCCAGCAGAATACTGCACTTGTTTTGATGTGATCGTTTGCTATTGTCTCAGGATGCCAATTGCTGGAGTGGTGAGGGAGACTGATTGCTCTTGTCTTGACTGAAACACCAGTGACTGAACTTGCAAGTAAGGCTGGAACAGCTGTATGTTATGCTGCATGAGTTGTATGATGGGAGAAAGTATATTACACATAAAGCAGGGGATAACATAAGTCTCAAAATCAGACAGGGAAAAAAACCCCAGCAGACAACCAAACACAAACCAAAGAATGATCCCAGAGCAAAACAGGTAATTGTTTCATTTGTCATTCCGGAGCAATTAAAAATTAATACTTCCTTGTCATATATACTGAGTCCCTGCCATGATCTCATTTACTTCCCTGAGAAAAGTAAGTAATGGCCTGTGGTAGAACAGTTAATTGCTGCAGAGATAATCCTAAATCACTCTTGTTCCTAGATTCTGGATTAAAATCATTACTATGCTTTTTGTACATTGGATAAACTACATACAGTCATAATTCCTTCTTTTATGTGTCTGGACACAGCAGCCAAAAATACAGTATTCTGGATGCATAAATGAAACTCTTTGTGTTCATGAATAAATCCTGACAACAAGATAAAACATGGCTTACATGGGGCCTACAGACTACTCAAAACTTTTTGTGATTGTTCATCTGTTTTGCTTGTGAAAATCACTTGAAGTGATTCAGAGTGCAAATTCACTTGTAAAATGAACCTAAACCAAACCATTAAGCATCCTATGACCCTGCTTATGCAATTTCTTTATACTAAGGATAGACTCAATGTTAAACCAGTGTCAGAGCAATTTTTAATGATCACATGCCACAGCTTCCTGGTCATGACATAACAGCCACTAAAAAAAAAAAAATAATCCATTCATGTGTACTTACTGTGTTTATTTCTTTTGCCTACAGTAGGCCATGAAAGTAAATATTTTATATATGCACAGGTATTAAAAATAAATACTTTTATCCCATAATTTTTAAACTGTTTCTACGGTTAACAGTTTTAGGTGTTTACAAATGGAATGCAATGCATTTTCAAAAGTTTGAAACACTGAAGGTAAATTCATCTAGGTATGCTTTAAAAATTTAAACTTTTGAAAGTTAAATGCAATTTCCCTGTGACCTAATTCCTGAACCATGTTAATATTCTGAAACCCTATGTCAAGATAGCTGCAATAACATGAGAAACAGTACAGAAAAGGGGAAAAGGATGGAAACAGATATGGGGAAAATAATCCATAGGGAGAGGAATAAAATAGGCTAAAGCTTTAACATTTTGAAAAGAAATAAAGAAACTATATGAAAGATTAATAAAATTATGAATATTATATGCTATGTAAATAAGGAACATTAATTCATTTCTTACACTAAAATAAATAGGGATACTTGATTTATCAGGCAGAAGATTTTTAAAAAAAGTTAGAACTTCTCTGCAACATACATAATTAAGTTGTGAAAGTCATTGGCATGGGATGTTATAGATAGAAAACTAAGATTGAAAAATGGATCAGAAATTCATAAAAGGAAAATTTATCAAAGGAGATTGAACGTAAAGGCCTGCTTGAAAGGCTCCATTCAAGAAGCCTGCAGTCCATAAAATTCCTGGGAATTGTGACGATGTATGAAGGGATGAATCTTATTCTGTATAATCATAGTTTCTGACACTCCTAGTGAGTTATCTGTTACTGCTTGTTGTCAGAAATAAAATATTAGTCTCAGTGTATTTCTGATCTAACACACCACTGCACACATTCTTAGATACCATCAAGGATTGGTGGGTACTATACAGGGTACGATAATTTCAGTCATGGTAATAAGAGATTTTTACATTATTCATATAAATCAAAGAAATTATGATAACTGGGATACATCAGGAGTAATAGTTTTGCATCTCTAAAGTATCTTCAGGGCTGAAGTTCAGAACTTTTCAGTTTATGTTGTAGAATTATTCTGCCTTCATTTAAGGCTTGTGATAAGAAAAACCTGAAGATGCCAAATCATTATTTAAGGCTTCAGCAAATATGGAATCTAATTTCACCTGATATTAACTAATGTTTAATCATAATCAGTGTTTTGATTATGATTATACTACTTTTGATTTCATTTTTGTCTGGTTTCTTTTTCAAGCCAGTAGGGAATTCTTATTGGACTTTTCTTCCCTCTACTAAAAAGCTTATCAATATAGGCATTTATCTATCTTGATTAATTGAACTCCTAGTCTCTCTTTGCTTCTAGACTTTTTTTTATAATCATTCTGTGTAAGATCCAGTAAGTAAGTTGCTGGAGCCTTCACATCTCTTGATCAGCCTTTTCTATACCCAAACTTGTAGTACTGGACTTATATATTTGAATCAGCAGAAAACTTTCCTACTGCATAGTATATATTCTGTCATCCCTGAAGCATATAACACAGGTTCTGACATCTTTTATGTGGATATACTGCACTGCTGCACAGCTTCTTCTCCCCAGTGTTTTTTATGTCAGAGGATAAACTCTTACCATCATCTCTGTTTGCTGAGCAAGAACATACTATCCTGCATGCCCTAAAGTGAAGTTAAGGGTGAGGTAAAAGACTGTGGTAATAAGGCTTAGTTTCTGTTTAGTAGCTGACACCATGTCTTTGAAAAAACCCAGTCTTGAACAGCAGTTTCCAATTTAATTTGATGTTCAATCACAAAATCAGAAAATTTCATTTGCAAGTATAAATCTTTTAAAACTGCGTTAGCAGTTACACAAATCTTTTCATGTTTCCTAATCAGGTATATCCCAGAATATATTGCTAGAAAAAAGTAAAAAAAAAAAAAAAAAAGGAAACAATTTTATATCATTAGTTGGTGTTGTAGCTCAGTAAACCTAACGTTTGTTCTCTGTGTCAAGCTAGTATGGGTACTAAAGGTAAGGACTTAAATACACTGACAAAGCTGTGGAGCATGAGCTTTCTTTTGCCTGCTCATGCTTATGTATAGTCTGCTCTGGTTATCTTCCTAATTATTGCATTCTTGTAAGTGCAGTACTTTAAAGGTCAGTCTTAAATTATAATAGGTGAATTAGCGACCTATTATCTTTTATCAGTTTTAGATCTGAATATTCGCAAATTCCAACTCATATGTATCAGAATAGTGGTCTCAGAGTGCACAGATGACGTATCATTATTACCACTAATATCACTAAAAGGCATCTTACAAGAAATTAATAGGTACTAAACTCATACAAGATATTTTTAAGCTAATTTAGTTGGCTTTTTACTGCATAATTTACATGATACCACTTTACAGCCAAATGTCATGCACAAAGTTAAAATTCTTTTGGTGAAATGGATCTGAAATTTTGTCAGTAATCGATTTATATAGTAAAGTAAATCTGAGTTATTAATCTAAAGAATGTTTACTTATAGTTTGTTTAGCCTGGAAAATCTACATAATGAGCTCGCCTTTTAAGCAAGGCACCAGATTTTCCTTGAATATAAGATATTTCATTCTAACGCCACAGAATATTGATAAATCTTATAAACTTTGGTTTTGCTCTTTAGCAAAACTTTTATATGTATTAGACAATATATTAAACACATTAATTCTTATTATAAAGAAGTCTTTTAATAAACATTTTCTTTGTGTCGTATGTAGAAGCCGTCATTCTTTAGTGGGCCTATTTTACTCACAGGTTTTGGAGGATGTAGGGGAGAGGGAGAGGCAAAGACATGACACTTAAAAGCAAATGATTTTATTTGCTTATATCACAATGAATATGTTACATCTACATTTTAACACACAAACATAGATTTTAAATATTTATCTTTTTAATAATTATAAAGTGAAGACTTTAATCTAGGGAGTTTTATAATTTACACAGATTGATACAGTTAAATAAATTTGAAATATTCCTAATTATTAATTACCTTTTGTTAATTTAAATTATATTAATTATCCACAAATAAAAATATGCTATGAGATTTTATAGCACTCAAGAGAATCTTATACATTTTTCTTAGTTTGTAATTTCTCGTTGTATTGGATTTTTAGACATTTATTACTCTCTAAATCTTCAGTATGGCCTCTGTTAATAGGGAGTGTGATGTCTTCTGTTGGACAAATTAAACTACAAATGTTCAACTCAGAGGCATGATTCCAAAGCATGGAGAGGTTAAAATGGTGTGACATGGATCACTAATTCACAGTCTAATTTACTAGAAGCAGCAGGTGGCTAGCAGTCAGACCCATGCAGTGGTGTCCCTGAAGTGCATGCTCATCAGAGCAGCATTTGGTACTTGAAAAAAAATGATTGTATAAATTGGTGATGTTACACACACTTGTGTATGAAGAATTGATATCTATAAAACAATTTTTACATGTTTTCATAATTATACATCAAATTAATAAACAAAAATCACTTTTGTCTCATTTCTCATTAGATTTGTCACAAATGTTGCATTTTTAAAATGTTTTTATGATGTTTATTAAAAACAAACAAAACAAAAAAAAACCTGAAAAGATTTCTTTTATTCTTGATAATTTAACATATATAAACTCAATACTCAATATTACATCAATAATATATTTTGGTGCATTGTTTTCAGCATGATCTCTTGAAAGTCGGTAGCATTTGGCCCAGACTTTTGCTTTACGCACGTCACTTTATGTATATCTACAGTCTTCACCTCAGCGCTGTACCAGTCTAGGTCTAGAGCTGGGAGCAGTACAGCTGCATCAATGGGAATCTTTGCTCAGGGCAATTACTCTTCCTTCTATGTGCATGAGTATCTCTGTATGTTGTTTCACTTTGAAACCAGAGGAATGTGTTAACTCCAGCCAGGTATCTAGCACAAAGGGGAGGGAAGGACTGTGGTTCTCTGTGGTGCAAGCCTACTTCGTTCAGTATCTGATATCTACATTGTGTGTTTTCCAGTGATGAAGAGTGTGCAAGCAGAAGTGTGATGTTCAGAAGTCAGATTTAATAAGGTGCTCGACACCGACTTGAGTATCTTGGAAGTATTGTTCTTGATTGCCTAAATATGTCAGCCATCTACAGAATCTATACAGAGCTGGTCATTGATTCTCAGTGAAGAGCAGAAGAGAGAATATCAGACACTTTTAAGAAATAGTCTCTGGGGTCAGTAATGAAAGCATTGTTTTGGATGAAAAAAGCAACTACTGTAATATTTTAAGATTTGGTATGCATTTCATAGACACCAGGGAGGTGGGCGTTGTGGGTACTTCATCACATGTGTCTCTGCCGCTCCTTCCTCCTCACACTCCATCTTGGATCCCTCCTATGGCAGACATGAACATCTCCAACAGGGGTCTTTCCCACAGGCTGCAGTTCTTCATGAACTGGTCCAATGTGGGTCCCTTCCATGGGGTGCATCCTTCAGGATCAGACTGGTCCAGCATGGGTCCCCCACAGGGTCACAGCTCTTGCACAAACCTGCTCCAGTGTGGGCTCCTCTCTCCACGGGGTCACAGCTTCCTTTGAGCATATCCCTGCTCCGCCATGGACTTCCACGGGCTACAGGGGCACAGTCTGCCTCACCATGATCTGCACCGTGGGCTGCAGGGGAATCTCTGCTCCAGCACCTGGAGCACCTCCTGCCCCTCCTTGTGCACTGACCTTGGTGTCTGCAGAGCTGTTTCTCACATATTCTCATTCCTTTCTCCAGATGCAATTGCTCCTGCATAATTCTTAAACATTTAAATACTCCAGCACAGAGGCACTGCCACCATTGCTGATGGGCTCAGCCTTGTTCAGCAGCAGATCCATCTTGGAGCTGGCTGACACTGGCTGCATTGGACATGGGGAAGCTTCCAGCAGCTTCTCACACAAGCCCCTCCTGTAACTCTGTCCCCACTAACAGAACCTTGCCATGGAAACCCAGTACAGGCCTGCTCAGACCATAGTTCTTTTTAGGCATGGTCTTCTCCATGAGCTGCAGGGGAAGAGCTAGCACATCTCCCCTTCCTCTTTCTGTGACCATAGTATTCACAGGGCTGTTTCTCACACTTTTTTCCCTCAATGCCTATGCAGTCTAATGCCCTTAAATACGTTTCACAGATGTGACACCAGCTTGGCTGATGAGTTTAGTTGTATCCTGTGATCGGTTCATTGTGGATCTGACTGGAACTGTGTGAGGCACAGGGCAGCCCCCTGGTCTCTTCTTGCACAGGCCACTCATACAGCTCTTTGTGGCAAAGAAATAAAAATGTTCTTTTTCTTAGGAGTTGCTAATCCATGAAAACAAGAGAAAAAACAGCACCTTCCCACCACCCCAAACTAAACACATTTTGGATTACTAAATCTCACCCAGTCATAGAAACACAGACAGATCATGAGTTCTCAACTTCCAGCTTTGGAGGTTTTTTTATTATGAACCATCAAACTTGACATTAAAGTCTAAAATCTTGAAAAGTGTCAAAATAATTTATTTCAAAATGTGACATTTTGCGTGAGTGCTGATACTACTTGTTTAATCTCCTTCTACCCTTTTGACTTATCTAATAAGGCTAAATGTGAACTGTCCTACCTCTTATTAGTCACAGATAATTTCAGAGATTTTGTCCTTGCTTTTAAAGAATTTCTGTCAGTTATATCTTTATGCATTAAAAATGATGGAGGTGTATGATATCTTAATGTTAAGATATCATGTTAATTTTATCATAACATCTTAAAGTTCTTCCATACAAAAGATGGAATAAAGGTTTCCCTAATTGCAGTTGGAGAATATTTGAATATGAATATTACAAATAGGATAAGAGAAGTATGCTCAAATGCACAAAGAAAATTCATAGTGTGGTTTAAATAAGATAATTTATCATAGGAAAGTAGTGCAGTTTTAGTAATCAGAGCAGTTTAATTGATGTATCTGAATTGTTTCTGTCTGGGAGTATCAGGAGCAAGGAAGGGACAACTGAGAGCTGAGGTGACACCAAGCAGGCTATGCACTCACCAAAGATGTGCAGTCTTGCAGTGACTGAACATGGGGGTCGGAGTTGGGGACTTCAGTAACAGAGTCAGCTGACAGCCTCTAACGCAGTAAGTGATGAACTAGGTGTAGGATCCCCCTAGGAGCCCAGCCAAAAAGAGGATGGCCAAGAACAGAGC
The DNA here is from genome assembly GCA_026283785.1 of Coracopsis vasa. Lineage (NCBI taxonomy): Eukaryota > Metazoa > Chordata > Aves > Psittaciformes > Psittacidae > Coracopsis > Coracopsis vasa. The sequence continues at coordinate 19,414 of JANHGB010066383.1, read as the reverse complement.
TGGGAGAGGCTTTTAGGCTGAACTTGAATGGAGTTCCTGGGGCCAAAGGCAGAGGATCGTCAGGGTCTTAAGGCAGGGCCAAGATTGTGCCCTTACAGTTTTAGCAGTTTCCAATTTTGTTTTAGATTTTTGTGGTAAAGCACAACATATTGCCTCTTTATGCTTTGGAATTTTAATTTCTTCTCCTTTTTTTTTTTTTTTTTTTTTTTAAAATGAAATAAGGGATGGTGCAGTTCCCTGATACTTGTCAAGCACTCTGAGATGAAAGTTCTATAAAATTACTGGGTAAGAAATTCTTTGGCTTACAGATATATTGCAGAAGAGTGGAAGGTAAATGTCTTATGTGATATATACAGTAGAACTATGAGACCAGATGTTTGAGATATAGAAGAAAGTTGTTGCCCAAAATATAACTGAGCAAAACATTAATTCACAAAAAATAAGGTGGAAACTGAGGTGAATGGTTCTGTGACTAATCTGCATGGATACCTTGACAGTAATTATATTTAAATTACACAATAAGAATAGCCTTTTCTGACAGATTTTGGTGTCTACCTTGGTAGACTTTCAGAGGCAGAAAATAGGAAATAAGGAGTGAACTCTCAGAAAAGATCACCTGTAGTTTGAGTTGATCTGCTTCATTTTTATTCTCTTACTTTGTATTGATGAGTTGTTTTCTAAAGGCATTTCAGGACTTGCACTGTCTTAATATCACCCTTAAAAAAGATGAAATAACATAACTGACTCAGGCCTAACATGACAGTACTTTGAATTTTTATTCTAATTTTAAGGAACAGCTCTTTTAAGGTACATTTGCATTTGGATTTAATATCTAACTATGAGTAACTAGAGTGGCAGATACTCAGGAAAACTTTCAGATTCTGAAAGCACTTTTCCTAATAAGACCCATGGGGTCCCTAATTTTGCTGCAGAGTGGGAGTAATTTGACTTGTATTTTAAACTTTATCTCCAGCCAGAGTTTCATTCCAATTTCCCTTTATGCTGTACAGAAAATATAATTAGAGTCTTTTGCCAGTTTGAATACTGCATACCTGTATGTGCTTTTCATTTTAACTACTGTAGTTACATCAAGTACTAAGGATTAGGGAGAGAAGTTAAATGAGAATTAGCTGCAAGAACAACTCTTTCCTTCCTGTTTCCAATGCCTCCAAGTTTCTTTAGTGTGAATCTGGCAATACTGATAGCAACTGGTAGTCCAGTAAGTATGACTTTTGCCTTATTACTGAGAAGTGACCACAATCTTTGTGTTGATCTGACAGCAGGATTGTCTTAGGACTCTACTGAGGTGTCTTGACCTGGGCTGGGTTTAGCTTGTTTGAACTCTGACAGTTGCCTACTGGTCAAGTGACTATGTGACTATCATGTATAGTAAAAGTCTGACTACCCTAGGCAGTTGCTGTGTAACACATTGGCCCTCTGTGTTAACTGGGGCTGTGGAGGGCTGGGAATTAATAACAGGCTCTGATAAGAAAACATCAAATAGCTCAAAGATGATTCAGGACTGAGAGAGGGGAGTTTTATCATTATCACCTTTCCAGGGATGACCTCAGGATACTGATGACTCACAATAAATGTTTTCCCCCTTCTGTTTGGGAAAGAATGAGGCTCTGATCTCAGGACACAGAGAGTCACTGAAAGGGTGACCATAACAGCAGAGAAAAGGGATAGATACTAGGAAGATTTCTTTAATTAAAGGAGTTACTAGTATTATTAGTGAGACTTGCTGATACTTAGACTTTAAAAACATTAAAGCATTAATTGGACTAACAGTAAATTTTGGCTCCATATATCATGTGTTCTCTTCTGTCTCAGCGTGATTTTTTGTGTAACCAACTATACAATACTACTGCATATATAGTTTGTTGAGCATCAAGTTGTAGTACCAGATGCAATGTTTTTCTGTTTGGTTCATTTATTAACACTTACCATAAAGATGTAAGAACAAGCTTCCTTCCCCTGTTCGGACAGCAGACTTGTATAATAATTTTCTATATAGCATTTAAAGGAAAAAAAAAAAAATGGAGAAAATAACTGTTTATGAAATAGTAAGATACTGTCAACATTTTAAGAGAGGTAAACTTCTCAGAGATAACGGCCCATTATTCATTTTGAGTGTTACACAAAGAAGTAATTGGTCAGATACAAGATGTATTCAGTTCAGTTTTATTAGAGTAGCTGTGAAAGTGGAGAGAAGAATCATGCAGGATTCCAGGGAAAACACTTGGATAATCACATAAATTGATTGTTGAAGGAGACAGTGCCCTAGAGGTTTGCTTTAGCATTTCCAGGAAAAGAAATCCTGTGGCAGCTCTTGGTGTCCACCTTATCATAGCTTCTAGGCCACTAAAATGAGTCCTTTGGGGGAGGTCTCACTGCATAGTCTGCTGAAGCTGGAGCTGCATCTTCTCAGTGGTGCATTCAAACTCATCTGCCTCTGCCCCTTGCTGATTGCCCTGACCATGGCTTGATCTCATCAGTTATACCAAGGAGCTATGCAACTTGTCACAGCCTGCGTGGTAGAAGGACTCATATGTTAGCCATTATGTGCAGCACAGGTGAATTTAATTTGTATTTATGTTAATTCTGTGATATGCTCAGGAAAATGGGGTTGTAATCACAAGGTCATTTTTTGTATTGGTTATTTGCGTTGCATTTATGAGTAATGACTGTAAGTCCCTGACATCTGTATTAAAATCAGCAACTTATGACACTAGTCCTTCATGCAATCAGGACAGCAACACTGTCTATCAGTGTTATGTTTATTACTTGTGTCACAAACAGCACATTCCTTGTGTCATAGACTAACATTTCAGAGTATGTGTGTTTGGAAGTCTCCTTTTACCTTTCATCGCATTTCATTATTCTGCCAACTCAACAGATTAATTAGAAAATCTTTGACATACGAACATCTGGCTCTATAAGCTGCAGTTTACTTCTGAAATTAAAAAGCATTTCTTAATCTTGGCACTTTTTTACATTTCATATCAAAAGTACTTCAAACTTTCATTAATCATCAGTTGGATCTTTATTCAGTCCTTAATGATTATACAGTGGTTTCTCATAGACTTGCTTTATATGACAGTAGCTTCACTTCAAAATTGAACTTTTTCCAACTTTGCAGAGGCATGACTGGTCTTTCATATATTTCAACACTGACATTTTTAAAACAAAGACTTTTTCTCAGTCCTCCAGAAATCATACCGAACTTGACAAAAAAGAGTCATAGGGTGAATTATTTTTATCCCTCTAGCTGAATAACTCCAAAGAACAATCAACAGATTGTTACAGTACTTTACAGAACAAGTATTTTTTCAAGATGACATAGCATAGAACTTTTTCCTCCCTTCTTCCCAAGCATTGGCTTATTTAAGTTTTGTTTGTCTAGTTCTAAGTAGTTCGTTAGGTTAAATTTGAAGGGTGGTAATTTACTGTTCTAAAGTAAAAAAATAGCTTTTTGTTACTCATTTGGATGCAGTTCTAAGATACGAAGGCAACAATCAAGGCTGTATGTAGCTTCAAACTTGTCAATGGCCTGATTCTCAGTTGAATAAAATGCTTAGTCCTACTACAGACAATTTTACTGGAACCAGCCTTAGGAACTAGGTCTTTCACTGACTTGTGCCTTTTTTAATGACTTAAAACTTGAGTGATATATTACCTTCAAACTGCTAATGGAATGTTATATTTTTTATAGACACTTTTCTTTTGGAAACGTTTCCTTTTCTGATGCATGTTTAACTTTGAGAAAGATTTGGCTTTAGGGAAAGGAGTCTATGTTTTCTTTATTCCTTCAAGACTGAATTAGTACTGTTTACTCTCTTCTCTGAAAGTCATGTTCTGTCATTCCATATGACTGGACATTGAGCTATGGTAATGCAGAAGATTAACTCAACTGCCATCTCTTATTTTCTTTAATTTAATTTAATTGCTTGCTGTATTTCCAACCTGATCTTTCACTGTATTGTTTCTTGTTTTCATTATTTGAATACTCAGTTGGGAAAGTGCATATTTTGATATTGTAATAACCTTTAAAATTGGTCTATTTTCCCATGCTAGTCTGCTGTGTCACTAGATGGTCAATCTAGTAAATAGCAGACTAATAGCAATCCCTGAATCATGCAGGGATTAATGACTCAAGTGTCCTGGATTGCAAACAGAAGAGCAGCCCTGATACCCACCTACAGCTTGAGTTTCACACATACAATTAAATGAATAATTACATAAAAGTTCTATAGCTTCTGTCACAGAGACATCTCATTGTCTTTTACTGTAATACAGATATATCAATATTATATATGTTACTGCATAAATGTAAGCTGCAATTAAAATTCTAGGAAATCCACAGCTCTGAAAATACTTACTTTCATGCTACTTGAATATTTATATTTTAAATACTTGACAAAAGAACAATTTACAGGCAGTTTTAACCATCTTGTTGACCTATCTTGTTATCCAAAGATAACTGAAAATATCTATTAGCATGTAACATTTATTTGATATCTTCAAAAAAATTAAAATCTTGAGTTCTTAGTTCAGACAGCAATAGATCTTTTTAAGAGGTAGAAGAGGGTTTATTTTTTGCTGTTTGACAATATATGTCACAGTGTCCTTGCTCTAAGATGATTAAATAGAATTTGGCTGAAACATTTCCAGAAAAAAGAAAACCAAAAAGTGAGGGAATAAAAGGGCAGTACCCAAAATTGTCATGCGATAGATACTCACATTTATAATGACTGCCATTAAGACCCATTAATCTCATCGCTGGAATCGAAAACATAACGGATATTCATAGGTGTAGTCAGCTTGCTTGTTTACTGTTTGAGCAAAAGGTTAATGGTTATTTTAGTGTCTGAACCTCAGTGTAAACATCATACTAACTGGGTTGATGGAACGAGAGGGGTATGTTAATTTAATCATTAAATCCTTCACAATCTTTCAAATTAAGCAACGTATTGAATATTCAGTTAGTTTTAGCTTTGCTTCTTTAGTGTGAATCTGGTTCCTTCTAAACAGATTTGGATTTATTAAATCAGAGACCTGAGTTTTAGTCTTCTAGCCATGAATGAGTGTCCTTACATCTACATTGTGGGGTGGATCTTTTTATAAAAGATCTTCATTATGAATCTGGTTACAAGAGTTGTTTTATGGGATCAAGGCAATCATGAGGAACAAAGTAAAGGATGAGAAATTTTCAGTGGTGTGTTGCATACCAGGAAGCACAATAAGCTGTAAGTAGTTAATACTTCACATTTGTATTTAATGCACCTGCTCCCTAAATTAGCCAAAATATAATCAAACAATAGAAGTCACTGCTCGAGTGCTGTTCTGTTGGTTAGGACCTGGCCTTTTGTAGTATTTGTATTATGCTATGGAAGTATCAAGCCCCACTAGCATGTATGTGTGCATGGATAATGCATGATTAGTCTTATCAGAATATGCTATACTTTTTTTAATCAAAGCTTTCCATATAGCAGTTTTATTTCAACAAGCAAATAATACCAATGAGAAGGATTCCACACAGCTGCAGTTCCAATCAAAAAAAGCCCTTAAGGTTTTGTAGTGCATACATATGAGCGATGAGATCTATATACTAAGATGTAATTCTTTTTAGCCTAAAGCTTTAGTAGAATTAGAATGGATTTCAGCAGTGCTTATAGAGGGCCTGTCGACTACAAATTCCTTTTTTGATCAATTTAATTTCTGTAAATCTCCTGGCTTGTGAGGAAATGCAGTAATTATACGCTTCATGAAAAAGTTTGTGAAAAATTTTGCTGTATATTTTTCCACAAAAATAACTGTTTTTCTGTTTGGAATATTTTTGGACATGTTTAATGTTTGCTTCTATTAGCAGGGTTTGCATGCGTGTTACTTGATAATAATCATTCTTCAAAATTAAAATGCATATGTTCTGTGAATGAATCAATTTCACTGAAAGAATACCTGATATGTTGTCACTGATTTCTCCTCCCAATAAATAAGTAACATACAAAGCTTTAACTCCGATACCTTTCTCTCCATACAAATTCAAACATAATAAAATAGAATTGGGCACTTAGAGTGATGACTTCCTGTTTGACTCTTTAGTACCATCTACCCTTTGTATGCATATTTTGTAGTGTTTGTATCCTTCTTTGAAGTTTTTACACATTCATTAACTGATCTGATTTTGAGCTTTGACTGGACCTTTGCAGTGTGGGCACTTTTTGCCTCTCTTCATACACATATCATGTCTAAATTACTTCATTTGTATATTATGTACCTTATTTAATAATACTGGTCCAGAATAAGCTTCTGAGCCATTTCTTAGCAAAATGACAATCATCGCACATATGCAATGTATGAAATAGAAAACAGTGCTGTGAATGGAAGTAGTTGTTAAATACTTCGGCTATTATCATTGTAAAAGTGAGGAAAATATATCTGTGAACTTTGTACAAAATCAAGCATTTTTGTTTTATCATTTGTGTCTTCTACTAATCCTCGTTTATTTGGCACCTGACTTAGAAAAGACAGTTCTGTCTGTTTTAATTTCTGTTTTAAGAGCTATAATTTTAGAAGATTTTTGGTAATTAAAGCTAGTTTAGTACATGAACGAGACAGGTATTTTAAAACTGTTTGTGAAGATTATAGCTAGCTGGCAGTGTGCATTTCAGATGTTAAAGTTGAGTGTAGAGTATTTTAGGATATGTCAGTATGTCTTCAGAAGAAATGGAGGATGCACACCATGCTATTAAAAACCCAAACCAGTACTTTGCAACATAAAGTGGAAATCACATGTTAGATATTTGAGGGAGAATAAAATACTAATTGACCTCACTTGGATCAGTGTTAGCCTAAAGCAGATTTTTGAAAATTACCTCCTAAATATCGCAGAAAAGGAGATGGAGGCACAGTGTTGTAATGAATTGAAAGAAGATTTTTATTTTCAAAAAATATTAGTTCCTTATTTCTTCTGTAAACTATGATTTACCCACAGTCACAAACCAAATAAGATGCAAACACGGGAACTTCACTGACTCTACACTTTTACTAAGAAAGGTGCATTATTTCAGTAAGTGCTTTTTTTTTTTTTTCACATTAGATAACAGACTATCTAGGATAGTCATTGTTAACTACACATAGTAGTGAGATACTTTAAATCTCTGGTTCACAGCCACTGATCTGAAAATTCTTCATGGACATTTCTAAAAGTTTATGAAAGACAACTGCAGAAGGGAAGCCTACTGTCTGTTACTTTTGCTATGCGGGTTTCTGTGCAGTTTGGGGGGAGTGACATCTTTGAACAATAAAGAAAAAAGATGAGACAGCTGCATTTCCTTTATGGTAGATATGGTGTTTTTCTTTGAATTTAGGAAAGTATTGTAGACGATGCAGTTTAGCTATGCTTGGAACAGTAGCTGGCACAGAAGTAGGTTGGACTGCCAATGCATTATGATAATGGTGAACAGCTTTATAATTTGATAAGAAGATAAATTGATGTGAGAAAAGGAGCAGTTATATGAGCAGAATAAGCATTCATTTCATGTCAGTCTCCATTATAAATTCTGTCAGCTTGCAAATCTACTTTCTGGGAACAATACCATAGAAATCATGAACTGTAAAGATCAGATTATAGGAACTGTGAATTTAGTTAGAACTCAGATGATATCAACATATTCTTAAGTTAGAATCATCTTAAGTATAACTTATAGCTGTCAAGGATAGATGTGTTAATGAATAACTGGTTTGACAGGTAAACTTAACTAGTTAGATGCTCAGCTGCATCTAAAATGCCATTAATTTTCAAAGCCTGAGCTGGTCAGCTTTTAGCTCTAAGTCAGGACTAAGCTCAAACTTAGGTCTAGGCACTGTATGAGAACAAAGAAGCAAAGAGCAAAAAGAACACTGGGAGTGGTGCTAAAAGTTCAGAGAATGCCATGTTCTGTCTGGTTGAAGCTTTCTTCCATTACTGGTGACAATGTAGTAAGTTTATTTTCAGAAATACTATTTAAAGAAAATGAGATGTCTAAGGAGAATTGGATTAGAGTCAAAATATTATATTTACATGATGAAATATTTTGTTTTGATTTACTTTTTGCTGCTGGGAACAGGGAGGGGAGTGAGTGAGTGTGATGCTTAGCTGCTAGCTGGGGTCAATACACAGCTCTCTACTCTTCCTGTACTTTTAATAATTTATTTTCAGATTCACTGAAGTGATTGTGTATTTCTTATTTCTTCCTACCCTGAATTTAGAAAACTACTTGCTCTTATGAAAATAGATGTCTGTTTTACAGTTTTATGTGTTGGCCTGCATAACCTAAGCTCTCTTGTTCCATATCGTAAACCTAAAAGTCACAGGGTATAATCCTTTTCGTGGTGCCCAAAGCAGTGTCCTGCCTAAGCTGTCAACTGATCCAGATAGACACTAACTCTTTCTAGCCTGAGTGTCATGTGCTTGCATCATGGTAGTGCTTTTCATGAGCAATTATGTGACTGTGTGGTTTCTGGGTTAGCACTGATTTGTATCCCAGCACTTCGTCATTGCGAACAGTCTTGTCTGTTCATGCTTGTAATAACATACTATTAATTGACGAATAAAAAGTCCTACAGAAAGCAGTCAATGAATGTATGTTTGAAAAAAGTTTTCCACACAAGAGCTTTATCAAAGCTTTATGAAAATCTACTGCTCTTCATCCCTGATAATTAATCTTTCAATAATATTTTTTATTTGTTTATTTTAATTCAGGCTCTCTGGAATGAATATACCTCCTCCAGTTATCAGTAACAAAAACTGGCTCAGACTACATTTTGTAACAGACAGCAATCACCGATACCGTGGATTTAGTGCTCACTACCAAGGTACATTTAAGGAAATACATTTTTTTTTGGTGGTTCTTTTTGTTAAAAAATCCTGTGCCTGAAGTTATAGAGGAAGTGGGAAGAGCCATTTTAAAAATCCTCATAAAGGTGTAGTTTGTATTTGCATAATGATAAATTCAGTTGTGCTACCTATTATATAAAATTTTAAAGTATGTTAGAGTAGAGGTAGTATATTACCTAGTTTATCTAAATACAGTTATAAAAAAAATACAGCAGATATCTACTTCACTTTATCCTATGCAAGTACTGAGATGTTAAAATGATGCTAATATTCTGAAAGATATTGTGTAACAGATACAGAAATAATATTTTTATTATTAAAATATGTATCTGCATCTATGGTTGTATATGTCACGCTTGTAAAACAGTGAGTAAGTTTCTGTTTACTAATGTGGCATTTAATCACTGTTATCTCTTACTACCTATGTCTGAAAGTATTGTGCTATTAAGGGTTTAATTAACCTATAAGATTCTTATCCACTGTTTTTATGAACAAGCATTATTTTGAGTAAGAGTGAAAGCATCTGAAGCATTAACTTGGGAATATCACCATTTGGAGCAAGGTCATTCTAATGATGAAGTGCTAATGAAAACTGAGCTTCATTAGTGCATGGTAGTACTGTCTGCTTTTTCGTGAGCATAACTGTAAATAATATTTTTCAATATCTGCAGTGTGTCAATGGATCTTCAGGGAACAGTAACCCTTTTTGTGCTTTTGTGCTTTTCCATGTATCTGATTAAAAAAAAATAATCATGGCATTCTGAATGAAATTCAGTTCATGAATTTTTTTTACAGTTCTCTATAGGAAATTCAGCAAAGGAAGAGATTAGGTACATAAACTTGTGCAGAATCTGATTGATAAAATTAATCAGCTAACGTAAAAATTACAACTAACAAAATACTAGGGCTACTTTTTATGTAATCGATCTTTTGTAATAGTGAACTTTTCATAACTCTGATTGCCTCAGATAAAATATTCTATACAAGAATACAACAAATTTGATTACTATGTTAACAAATACTGTATGTCTCTGTTTGAACTTCCTGAGTTCACAGAAGCTCTGGAATGTGTATTCTGAGTGAATTTAGGTAAAAGGAGTCTTTCTACTGTAGCTTCAGGGCTGCTATAACTGAAAAGCACTGACTCATTTTCTGCATGATATCCTTCACACTGAACATGATAAACACACTTCTTTACTGAGAAATTGCTAGCTTATGGGACTGTTAAGAGATATAAAGTAGAAACTTTCTCTGTTAGAGCCTACCTCAAAATTGAGAATCCATGTTATAACTGTTTTGCTGGTTTATGTGAAGTAATTTGAATTGTTGAGATGTTAATTTTGAACTACTGGGAAAAGAAGAACAAACTATCTCAGGTGACACACATACTTGGATTCATACTTGGATTCCTACCACAAGTGTGAGGTAATAGTTACTGAAAGAGAACAGACTTTTTTTTTAGTTTCAAAATATGTTTTGTACAAGTCATAAAAAAACATGCGAGTTGGTAGGTGTGGAAAATTTGAATATGCTGTGTGTCTTCTATTTGTCTTTACCATCTGAGTTTGTAGTGATTACATTATGGGTTTTTTTAAATATTATTTTGGTTTGCTCATTTAATTACTAATGGCATATTGCTAAATGCATGCTTAAATTGTACTGAATACTAAGTTGTGAAATTCTTCAGTAGTCCACCATTCTTAAAAATGAAGAAAATACCTTTTACAACTCTTAAAAAAAAAAAAAAAGTAGGGAGTAAATAATTTCAGCATGTAAAAGCATCAAAGTCCATACTCCAGCAGGTATGAGCATTAAGAATTAACCTCAATAGTCAAAAATGGAAAACTACGTTGTCAGGTAACAGGGAGGAGTGGCTTCTGGATTGATTGTTGGGTAAAAGAGACTGTGTGAGGAAATTAAATAAACATATTAAAAATATTTCATACATTTAGACAAAAAAATAAAAATATGCAGCACAAAATATTTCCATTTGTTAAGAACCGATTGTGTTTTTTTCCAGTTAAAGACAAATTTAAGACCTTTTGTAAAGACCATTTTCAAAGAGTAATTTCACTGTTGCCCTGACATGCATTGTCACAATAAAAATAAAGAAAAGTTTTCCAAAGAACCACGTAGAATATATACATCTGCCTGGTTTTTCTTGCATCACTTTTGAGAGGGTGTCTGTTAATCTTCTCAGTAGTCTGTATTATCACTGTAATAACTGTTGAAAAACTCACTCTTTCCCCCCCTCCATTAACATAGATATGACTGTAACTTCTTACTGACTTCCCTCCTTCAAACTTCATCTTTCCTATGTAGTACCACTATAACCAGAATTGCTAATTTCTTACCACTTCATCTATTTTAACTTTTTTTATTCTATTGTTGCATCTTTCAAAGGATGACTCCAAATTCTGAACTTCAGATGACTGCATAATTTTCACTCCATCACTGCTTGGCACTTTCTTGGTACTTGCTCTTTTCATCTCATCACTCCATTGGCTTGCTGGCTTTGTTTGAACAATTGCACATTTTGTGCAAGTATATTTGAGTGGTGGTGTGACCCAGTGTCAGTGAAGCATTCCCACAGCCACTCACTCCAACCCCCGAATGGAGCAGGGCAGAAAATAAATAGGAAGAACAAGAGTAAGAAAACTCGTTACTCCTCAACTGTTGTCTTCGGTAAACCAGTCTTAATATAAAGCAATGAATTACTGGTTTGAGCATTGGGAAATAGTCAAACAATTAGGGAAAACATCTTTCCTCTCCACTTTTAGAGGCTTAACTTCATTCCAGACATCTCTTCTTCTTCTACCTACTCCACCACAAATTACTCTTTGTCTTTTCAGTGACGTGAGATGCCAAGGTGTAGGTCAAGGTGTAGAAATTTCTTTCTGCTACTCCTCATTTCTCACTTTTCTCTTCTATTGTTCCTTACTTACTCATTTGCTCTGCTCTGATGTGCATTGACCATGGGCCACAGACTCTTAGAGGAAGAACCTGCTCCAGTGTGGGTTATCCATGGGCTCCAGTACCTTTGAGAGTGTTACTGTCTCTGGAATGGAGCAGTCCTGCTCTGGTCTTGTTCCTTTCTCTCAATGTTTACTGTCTTACCTTTAATACATTTCCACAGAGATGCCACAGATTCTGCTGCTGGGCTCAGTTGTGTCCTGTGGTGGGTCCACTGCAGAGCCAGCTGGCACCAGCTGTGATCAGTGTGAGGCAGCCCCTGACTTCCCATCACAGAGGTCACATGTGTAATCCTCCACACCCCTCCTATCAACCCCCTGCCATTCATACCAATTACAGTCTGAAAAATATTGTTTGTTGTTTTATTTGAACAAAAAGAAATTAAATGAGTTTTATGACCACTTTTTAGGCAAGATATGAAATAACCAAATCTTACTGTCTGAAATTTATAGAATTTTTTTTTTTTAAGATTCTTCTCCACAAAGCAACTTCACATGGCCTAGCTTCAGTGTAATATCTAAAGCTATTGTGGCCTAGACACATGAAAAGAAGACTAAAAATGATGCAATTAGAAGTCTTAAAATCTAGCTACATATGAAAAAAACCTAACAAACAGAAGACCAAGGGTATTACATAATCTTTTATAAACGTCCTTCTAATTTCATTAGTTTTCAAATTTTGCCTAATATTTTGTTTCAGGCCTTGCAAACACCTGTGACTGTTTAAATTGTCTTATACAGAACAAATGAAATTTGCTGAGATACATGAAACTGTGGGAAATTCTCAGCTTCATTTAAATACATTGTCGTGTAGGTTATATTTATTAATTTCTTTTAATGGGCATTCTAATTCACAAAAGATTTTGAATTATGCAATTTTTAAAAGATGTTTGGTAAATTACAATTAAAGTGCTTTATGTCAGTTAGCAGAGAATCAAACTGTTTCACTACCCAAGTTGCGGATTATAACCAAGACATGCTTTTTCTTGCTTGTCTGATCACCAGTGTTTCAGCACTTCTTTCTATTCACTGAGGGTTCATTGTCATGATGTTTTCTGTCTTTGTTGCTTTGTTAGAACTCTAAAAGAGTTAGAAACTGTTGGCTGAAGTAGAACCAAAGCTTCATTGGGTTTTCCTGAAGCTGCTGCTTCAATGTTTCTTGGCGCTGGCAATCATCTTGTGCTGTTTCTAAAATTAGTTGTACTTTTTTACTCCACCCATTTGCAGTTCCTGTAAAGGTTCCTTTTGCTTACTGCTTTCTGTTGGCCAGTCTTTGCACTCCATCACTTATGTATGAATCCATAATATTATCTAAGTAGACAGAAGGGATTAAGTTATCTTCACAGCTTCCAGTTTTACAGGCTGGCATACATAAACTTCAATATTCTTTATGTCAAGCATACCTAGACTATGTAAGGGCTTTTGGAAAAGAATTCTTCATTTTCTGATTGGTAAACATTACTTTAAGAATTTATAACTTTCTATTTTTTTTGAGATCCAGAATCCTTCCTCTCTCTGTCTCTCTTTCCCTCCTCTTTTTAAGCTCTAGAAGGTTTCAGTAGTAGCCCTATACTTGCTATTTATTTCACTTGTAAAATCCATTTCTTAATTGGGTTTGCTTTCTTCCCCCTTTCCTCTACGTCTGGTTAAGCCATGTACAAACTAATGCTCCTACTGTGAATGAAATAGTATCAAGTATGTCAACTGAGCGCACAGTGGCATCTGCCTTCCATAAGAATCTTTGCTTACAGAAAAATACAGATGAAGAGATGAAATTTATTAATGACCTTTTCAGAACAGAATAAATTTCACTGAAATACATGCAAATTGTTACAATGCTTAATACTTCACAGTCAAGTGTGTAGAGCTGAAGGTGGATAAATACCAGCACTTTCAGTGTGTGATGCAATATAGTAAAAACAGATGTTGAAAAGTTTTCTATTTCTCTGCTTGATTTTCCATTGTTCTTTTTCTTCAGTCATTTTGCATATGAATAGAAATGTATCTTAATTCAGAAAGATTTATGGAGTTAGACTTTTCTTAGATTATTTGTTGGGTTTGCTTTCAAAAAGAAAGTATAGCAATTGGCAATCAGATAAAGAACAAAAGTAAGTAGTACTAAGCTGCCTCAGAACATCATGTCTTAAGTAGCCAGAAAGGGAAAACAGGCTCAAAACAGTACACAGTACTACTGCCAGAAGACTTAAGAAGTCATAATGAAGTCCTGTGTGAGATTCAGCTCCAAGACACCAAAATGTAGATTTCTCTGTATGGTAGCCTGTGGGTTTAAACACCTATTGATATCTAAATGACGATTAAAGTTGGGAAGCTGTAGGGCACAGTTCTGCTGCATGAGTCTACATGCACATATGAAATCACCTAGTGTATCCAAGATACTTTTATGGCAGTGGCAGAAGTGCAGAGGCTCTTCTGGCAGACAAAGGAAGGTGTTGCAAAATGGTGTGTTATGAAGTAACAAAATTCCATGAACCTAAGCTATGTATGGGCAACTGACCTAGCTAATCCTTTCAGCGCAGGTTGCAGTGATTCAAGTGACCACATGGTAGGGGTTTGGTAGAGGTGTTCTAGAGTAAATGAGACATCTGCATGGTGTTGGGAAATTTACAGGAGACCACGCGTTGTGGTTCAGCCGAGCAGGCAGATTACCGCCACACATCTGTTCAGTCACAACCACCTCAGTGGAACAGGGGAAAGAATCGGAAAAGAGGTAAAAAAACTCATGGGTTGAGATGAAGACAGTGTAATGGAACAGAAAAGAAAGGGAAAATAATGATAAAAGAACATACAAACCAGCTGATTCACAATACAAGCGCTCACCATCTGCTGACCAGCCCATCCCTGAGTAGTGGGCTGCCAACCCCCAGACAACTCCTCCCAGTTTTATTGTTCAGCATGGAGTTCTATGGTATGGAATATCCCTTTGGCCACATTGGGTGAATTGTCCCATCTGTGTCCCCTTCCAGCTTCTTGTGCCCCGGCCTGCTCACTGGCTGGGCAGCATGAGAAGCTGAAAAGTCCTTGCTCAGGAACCACTAGAACATCGGTGTGTTATCAACATTATTCTCATCCTAAATCCAAACCACAGCTCTGTCTCAGCTACTAGGAAAAAAATTAACTCAGTTCCAGCTGAAACCAGGGCTGGAACCAGGGCACCATGCCATTCTGGCACAGAAACTGGAAGACAGGGAAGAACTAATATGACAACAAAGAGCATATAGGCAGCTGTTATGTCCTCTCTGGGACGTGTACTTTAAGATTAATTAAAATACTGCATTCCACTGATGACATTGACTAGATTTACACTTATTATGATAGTTCATATACCTAGTGCAGACTCGTAGATGTGGGTTTGTTAATTTCAGGTTGAATCTCACATACTATAACTTACTGAAATGGGTTTTTACTAACAGCACGCTCATGGGCACGATATTCCCTGGGAGAAATTAAAGTGCTGCATCACTTGAGTCACATCTGAGAAGCCTGCTACTTAAATGAAGGCTCTACCTGCTTCTATTTAGGGCAATATCAATAAGCTGCTAGTTGCATTAGTAATTTATTTGATAACAACTTAGTTCTAAGAACTGTAAATCTGTGACTTTTCAGACCCTGAACTCCTATTGTCAAAACAGACCACACTACCTGGTTTTGGAATGGATGTAGGAAAAAGGAAAGCTCTTCACAGAGTGAAAGGAAATTACCAGAATTTCTCAGCAGATTTTTTTCCCCCCTCTAGCATAACAAGGACTTAAATTGCATACGTTGTCACACTAGTAAATGCTTTTAGTGGATTTTCATACTCATGGGTCTTTTAGCTCCACTTTGTCTTATACTGAGCTATACTTTCTGAACAGATGTTTTTTCACCTTTGTACTCTTGAGATGTCTTTTACTAACAACTATACACCCACAAAATGACAGTGTGCAGAATGACATTGATTTTACTGTAGTCAAGTCAGAAAGTAGAAAAATTTATTTTTTGACCCTCACCCATTTTAAAGTATTTATTTTTAGATTTCTCCCAATTACAGGTTTCAATAACAGCACTGTTTGTGGTTAGTTCAGTTACTTCTGATGCTGTATACAGGCACAGAAAGATTTGTTTCTAAAATTTTAATTCACTTTTTTTCTACTTCAAATAAGATCATAATTCATTAAAAAAAGACAATAGAACTAATGTTAAATATGAAGGCATGTTTGTGTTAATGTTTAAATTACATCTGAAATAAATGTTAAGTGGTGCAGTAAAGAGTCCTTCCCATTTTTTAATGATTCAAAAGATATATCTTCTTAATTTCATACTTGGCCTAAAGAAAAACCTCTAATATTTTATGTGAATTCAAAAATTTTAATATATTTGTTTAATTTACTATTCTACACACATCTGTTCATTGTTTACAAAAGAGAAAATGTTGGTGTTTTATATTTGCAATGTTACTGACTGCAAGCAATTCCATCTCATAGAAGAAAAAAAAAATTACTGAATTACTCTTTGTTTGAATTTATGTAATACTTACAAAGGAAATACTTTCCTTACTTAGGTCAGTTTTATTGGAATTTCAGGAATTGATAAATTGAAACGAAAACCAAAATTTCAAACAAAAAAACCCAGGAAAATTGGATGTTTAAAATGTAAAATCCATAGGCAATATGAATAGTTCCGATTTATGGAAAGGAAAGTATTTAAAAAATCAGTATGCTTTAAAAATTAAATATTTTAGATATATATAACTATATTTAATATCTGTATATATATAAATAGACATTATATGTGCACATATATCTATAAATACGTACAAAAAATTAATCCTCTAAGGAAACCAACTAAAATTTGAGAAACATTAACTATTAAAATAAATATCCTCTGATAGTGGAACTCTTAGAATCATAGAATCATAGAATAGTTAGGGTTGGAAAGAACCTTAAGATCATCAAGTTCCAACACATCTGCCATGGGCAGGGACACCGCACACTAAACCATGTCACCCAAGGCTCTCTCCAGCCTGGCCTTGAACACCACCAGGGATGGAGCATTCACAACTTCCTTGGGCAACCCATTCCAGTGCCTCAGCATCCTCACAGTAAAGTTCTTCCTTAGATCCAATCTAAACTTCCCCTGGTTTAACCCATTACCCCTTGTCCTATCACTACAGTCCCTAATGAAGAGTCCCTCTCCAGCATCCCTATAGCTCCCTTCAGACACTGGAAGCTGCTCTGAGGTCTCCCCGCAGCCTTCTCTTCTCCAGCCTGAACAGCCCCAGTGTTCTCAGCCTGTCTTCATACAGGAGGTGCTCCAGTCCCTGATCATCCTCGTGGCCTCCTCTGGACTTCCTCCAACAGCTCCATGTCCTTCTTATGTTGGGGACATAGAACTGTCACAGCTGGAGATATGACTCTACACCAAGCCCCCAGCAATAAGCTGCCATTCACAATGATAATGCTGTGTCCAGCTCTGCACCATAAGGGACATGGCCTGGGGCATGAGATGTCCCTCACACTTGGGCCACCAGCTGGTCCCCTTTAGGCCTGCTGGGAACAGGAGAAGCAAGGACTTGAGGCTCTGCTATCCTCAAGCCCAGCAGAGGAGCACACTTTAGCATAAAAACATGCACCATCAAGGAGTGCTCCTGCACTGCAATGCACAATCTATCTCCTCATGCAGGCAGCAGCAGGACTGCTTTCAGTGAAACCATCACTGCCATGAGAGGATGCTGTTCTGCCTCTTTCCCTCTGCCCCATCTCACCTTTCTTCTGCCACCAGAAGCCTCTGTAACCCTTAAGCACAGGAAGGACAGTTAAAATGACTGCAGAAATTGAGCTGGGCTAAATAATCCAGGAAGGAAGATACACACACAAACTATAAAGCTGCATTAATAATAGGGAGATATAAATTGCCAGTTCTGCCATTCAGATCCCTGTGCAACCAGACACGACTTCTCTGAGAGGGGTAAGGGAGGATAAGGAATGATCAGACCATTGACAGGATGGATATTTTTCAGCAGCATTAGTTTAAGAAGTGACATGAAACCTGGATTGTACATTTACGTCATTGAGGGTGTACTGAGTATTTATGAGGAAGGCTTCAAAAGTTGAGGTTATATTTAGGATTTAACGAGTCTCAGACAAGTCAGAGGGGACAGGACAACACCAAGGTGTGCTTTACCTTCTGAACACAGGAGGTAGGAGCAAGAAAGAGCTTACCCTGCATGCAAGAGTAAAAGAGGCCCTTAGTACAGACACGTAGGGGATGAAATACCAGATTCCCCCAAGCCCTAAGCTGCAGGGCACCCATTAGTCTCCAACTCAAGCTTGTACCCCTTCTCCAGCACCTAGAAACCTTGCAGCAGCCAGCAATATACAGCTGGATTACCACTTCCAGGCTCTGGGAGTTGCAGTCCATGACAGCAATGCATTTCCTCTCCCAGCACACATATGACATGCCTCTGGTTAGTGTGAGCATCAAAAGGAAAAAGAAATCAAAATGCAGGAACTGGCACGTATGGCAAGAAGTCTGGGAGAAGTCTGCATTTTCACAAGATAATTTATAACCTGACCATGCATCAAATAAGGCCAGAGTCTTTAGACAAGGAATTCTTCAAGTTACATGAATAGTTATGAAGTAACTAAGGGTGGGGTGGCGGTTTTTTGTTGGGTGTTGTGGGAGTTTTTTAGGTGAAAGCTAAAGGAATGCAACTTCAATTCCAAGGAAACAACAGAAACAAAGTTAAAAGCTTCTCCTGGCAGCAGAACTTCAGTGCTGTAATAGGACTTTCCATTTAGCTGCTGCTGCCATGAAACATCAGTATCCAGCTCTTGTTCCAACAGCAGCTTTAGCCTCTTTTAGGATCTCTCTCACAACATCTCAGAGCATTATTTCCCTGTGAGCCTAGATGGACAGGCCTGAAGAGGCAGAATCAATGCTACACACTAGCAGACCTTTGCACACAGAGGAGCATCCCTCTCAACAGTCCAGCATCCCTCCACCACAGAACATCCTCCACTCCAGCAAGCTTTGCACAAGAGCCATCTCACTCAGCAACCCTACTAACAACACAGTGGCATGGTCCATGGTTCCAAGCTGAACATCAAAATTCCAGCCCCAACAAGGATGCACATGACCCTACACCAGGACTTCGGGAGCACAAGCCGGAGTTAACAGCTCACAGACCTCAGCTAAGGTCCTTCCTGCTGTGCCAAGAGCCTGTTCTGCTATCAGATGGGAAACAGCTCTCCCCAAACTGTCAGCTGAGGTCTCCATTTGACCTAAACTGCATAAGGGGAATTTAAGCACAGAGGTTCATTCAAGGGGAGTCAAATTATAAGGGACAAGAATGCCCTCAGTTTTTGGGGGGACGACACCTAATCAAAACTCCCTCTTTTACGACAACCAATCTCCCTATTAACTCTTTCTTATTCCTTCAGGGTAGGGTCAGGAATTAGCTTCCAGTTTTCTTGGCCATGACTCAGTTGTGCTGTATGAGAACTGTAAACCCACAATTTCTTGCACTTCTACCATGAAGTGAGCCTCCTCCTCTCCCCCAAGG